>VZRM01003043.1:94868-105272 GCA_013397955.1 Grantiella picta | reverse complement strand
AGACCCTGTACCATCCTCCTCTGTTGAGACTCCCCAGAGCATCTTCATCCTCATCCTCATCCTCATCCTCATCCTCATCCTCATCCTCATCCTCATCCTCATCCTCATCCTCATCCTCATCCTCATCCTCATCCTCATCCTCATCCTCATCCTCGAGAGACCCTGGATCATCCTCCTCTGTTGAGACACCCCAGAGCATCTTCATCCTTGGTGACACCCTGGACCATCCTGACCCTTGGTGACACCCTGGACCTCCCTCATCCCTTTTAGGCACGGAATGCCAAGGAAATTAATTTTCCCCTCGATTTTTGAGCTAAAAGCACAGAAAGCTGCGATGCAACAAAACAAACTATAAGAAAATTTCAGTGCAGAATATCTAAGAGAGCTCCGGGAATCTGCTTTTCAGGGATATTAAAAATTCCTTTCTCCTGTCAAAATGACTCTCCTGCAGTTACCCACATTAACAGGTCCAGTGATTATTTAATTAATGATTTCAGTGACTGTTTAATTAATGATTTCTGTAGGTTTTTTGGGCCTTTTTGACTGCAGAAATCCCCAGCCAGGTTGTTATTTCAGATCACTCGGGCTGAGCACGGGGATTTCAGCAGCTCCACCCACTGTAGGGTGGAAATTAATTTTCGTAGGACCAAAATCTGGCTTTGGGAGGAACAGACCGTATTCACCCTAAAACCAAACCGAGGGCCAAAAAACCCTCTGCCTTCAGCAGAAGATTATTATTAAATAGAGGAGGAAATGTGGGGCTTTGAAGCAGCTGAATGATTCCACTTGGAGACAAGGATCTGGGAAAAACAGACACTGTTAGTTCAGCCCTGACAGGAATTCCTTATGCATTGACAGAGTGATAAATTAATGATTGACAGAGTGATAAATTAGTGATTCACAATCCAGGGGGAGAATGAAAAAACCTCTCCAAATGGAACCATCAGGGTTTTTAAAAGCAAAGCCAGGCTGGGCTCTGAGGTGGCTGCACGGAATGAAAATGAGCTCCACAGAGCCGGGATAATACCAGTCCGCGTTCCAAATCTCCCTGGTTCTGGGAAATTCTGGAATTCTTGACTTTTTCAGGATGGTTTTGGGGAGGAAAAGCCTCCCTGGAGCAGCTGAGGGGAGGGGGCAGAGCAATCCCAGTGCTGGATGGATGGAAAATGTTCCGTGCCTGGAAAAGCATCTGCATTCCCAGCTGGAAAAATGGGATCAAACCCCACAAAAATCTGCAAAAACAACCACAGATAATGTGAGGGGAAGAAGAATTATGATTATTATTATGGGATACCAAATTCCCAGCTCCAAAAGAATTTGGGGTCCTCAGTTGTGTCCCCAAGCTCAACCCCAGCTCAGCTACTCGAGGGTTTTGTGTCTCAACTTCATCCTCCAAATTGAGATGGAAAAATAACAAGATATTTTGCTCTCCCCCAAAATATCAAATGTCAAAAACCCACCCAAAGAAACCATCAAAACTTGAGAATTAGACAGGATTTTTAAAAAAAAAAAAAAAAGAGTCTGAGATTATTTAGGGGAGAACAGAGAGAATTCTATAAATACCTTGGAGAAAAATTTCCAAACTCAGTTTCTGCAGCAGCGCAGCCTAAAAAAGAACATTGTCTTACACTTTAAATTCTTCATGACTTAAGTGAATGCATCCCCAAACTTTTCTCCTGCTTTTCAGCACAGCATCAAAAGGAAAAAAAAAAGGAAATAAAAAAGATTCCTTGGTTTCTGGGCAAAGCTCTGGAAATGGGTGGCAATGTGGGAAATTTTTGGTTCATCTGCTGTCTTTGAAAGGTTCACCTCTCTTTGCTCCTGCTTCAGTTTGGAGGGATTTTGGGCAGGAATGAGGGTGGGGCGGGATGGGATGGAATTCCCAGAGAAGCTGTGGCTGCCCCT
The DNA here is from genome assembly GCA_013397955.1 of Grantiella picta. Lineage (NCBI taxonomy): Eukaryota > Metazoa > Chordata > Aves > Passeriformes > Meliphagidae > Grantiella > Grantiella picta. Next base: position 103,367 of record VZRM01003043.1, on the reverse strand, counting down.
GGATCCCTGGAGTGTCCAAGGACAGCTTGGAGCACCCTGGGATGGTGGGAGATGTCCCTGGGGTGGCACTGGATGGGATTTAAGGTCCTTCCAACCGAAACCTTTCCAGGATTCCGTGGATTTTCAGGCATCCAAAGATGATCCTGTGAGGTCCCCAAAAATACCTGAATCCTCCTGCACATCAGAATCCCAAAACGTTCAAGTGCTCAAAGTGATAAATCCTCATTTAAGCCTTGATCCATCAGTATCGGAGTGAAAGCCTTGGAAATTCCATCCCTGGATGTCAGACCAATGAAAATTTGAGTTGGATTCTGATGATATTGGTGGATTCCTTTGAATTCTGTGATAATCCTTCCTCCTTCCCAGTCCAGCTCCAGCAAAGCTCCCAAGTGCTTTATCAGCGTTAAATTCCCCAGAATTCCCCAATATCAAATTCCCCAGAATTCCCCATTATTAAATTCCCCAGAATTCCCCATTATTAAATTCCCCAGAATTCCCCATTATTAAATTCCCCAGAATTCCCCATTATTAAATTCCCCAGAATTCCCCATTATTAAATTCCCCAGAATTCCCCATTATTAAATTCCCCAGAATTCCCCATTATTAAATTCCCCAGAATTCCCCATTATTAAATTCCCCAGAATTCAATTTCCCAGCCCGAATTCCTGCAGGAAGGGAAGACTGGGACGGTTTGGGAGCCCAAAAAACACAACTTCAAATATCCAGCTGATTTCTAAACTCAACAACACTTGGTAAACACCCAGTGTGCAAGAAGCAAGTCCTGGAGTTGCCCAAATCTGGGAAATATTCCCAATATTCCTGACTTCAAGGCCTTCCCTTTTTCTGTATGAATCCAATCTCCCAGCAATGAATTTTTGAAACTCTCAAGCCTCTCTTGCGGCGATCGCCGGAGTTGTGAAATATGGAGGAAATTAACGCAAAGTTACAAGGCCAAAAGAAAAAAAAAAGAAAAAAAAAGAAAAAAGAACCGAGGTTCCAATAAATGCTGAGCAACTTTTAATATTTGCAGTAATAGGATTTGCTGCAGTAATTTATAATTTTCGCACAAGCAACAGCCAAGATTAATGTTGGGAGTTATTATATGCAATAATTAGAGGGTTTTTTTCGGAGCTGCCTGGCTGGAGGGCCACTGCCTGTTTGTACAGAAGATAATTATGGGACAAATGGAATTTTCCTTTTCCCCCAGTTTGGCTGCAGATAAATTCATCCTTCATTTCCAAGTGCTTGGTCCTTCTCCCTGTCTTTGAAGAGTCACCACCCTCACCCAACCCGGAATTTTCCCTCGCTGCTGGAGCAGAGTTTGTCGAGGTGCTCACAGCTCGTTAGTATTCCTTCAGTCGGTTAATTAACTTATTCGGGGTGTTTCAGCCTGAAAATCCCCTTTGCTCATTCCCTGGCACCGGGCAGGAGACTTTGGTGAATTGGTCCCATCGATTTTGTCGGTTTTGGGTGGATTTTGAAGCAAACTTGAGGGTTTTTTTTCATTTACAATGTTTTGCTCCAGTCCAGTTTTATCATGAGCCAAAAAGTTATTTTTTTCCAGTTTAGCCCAGTTCCTGAGGCTTAATGGGGGCTGAAAAAGAAATTTTTTCATTTTCCTGAGGCTTAATGGAGGCTGAAATCAGAATTTCCTGGCGGATCGTGGTTATAAACGCACAGGGCAGGAGGAGAGTGGAGCCCAGAGAGGTGAAATTCCTCCCGAGGGCAGGAATTGTGTCTGGGAATGCAGAGCTGGGGTTTGTTCCCATTTTTTGGCCACTTCCAGGGTCAAATCCCAGCAGGGAGGAGCTGCAGAAACCTCCCTTTTCCGCAGGTTATCCATGGACATTTCTCCTTGAGCTCATTTAAAACACCAGACATTCAAAACTGCTCTAAATTCGTCCTTCAGGTGAAGAAATCCGTGATTTTCTGCTCATTCCTAGAGAGATAAAGGACATTAAAGCAGCTGGAGAGGAGAAAAACCCAAGAACAAAACCTGCCTCGATATCCAAACCCCATTCCAGTATCATGGATAATTAATCCATGAAGGAGATGACGATGGTTTGGTTCCCAACTTGACTGTTTCAATTAATCCTCACAGTTAATGAGGGTTCTTCTCTCCTAACGAGCCGAACGTTAGTGATTCCTGAAACTCTGAAGGTTTGGTGGCAAACAGAGGTGGAAATTATTGGAATTAGTAATTCCAATATATTGGAATGAAGAGGTGATGAAGACGTTGGGAGTTGATGGGAGCTCAAAGCAGGAATCATTAGCAGAGAAGTGAGTTGAACTTGGAGATTTATTTACTGAGGAGGCAAAATTAACCGGGAAATTATTGCAGGGAAAGGAGAGGAGTGTGTGGGGAAAATCCCGGGAATTGCTTGATGGGGAAAAAGGATATTTTCCTGGAACCTGGATGGGGTTTGGAGTTGTCCCTGCGTGGGACTGGATGGGATTTATGGTCCTTCCCGCCCAAACCACTCCATGATTCCATGAAGGTGAACATCTGGAAAGAAGGAGAACATCTGGAAAGAAGGAGAACATCTGGAAAAACCTCCTGACATGTTTTTCTCCCTCCGCCCACGAGGATTCTCCCGACAGAACCAACTCCCACACAGATCCACGACCTGGCATTGTTCGAATCTCGCTGAACATCCCCAAATAAAAGCAAATTTCTGCAACACCGATTTGCGTAATTAACTGGGTATTACAGGATATTACTCCTTTCCCTTGGAGTGTCTCCACACCATCTGAAAGAGCTAAGATTTACCCCAGTTTTACACCTGGACAGCTTTTTTATTTTCTTTTTTTCCCATCCTTTCCTCCTCCAACGGCCAGTTCTGAGCAGGGGGCAGCTCTGCTGTTGGAGACGCAGCAAAAAGGATAATTTTGCCCAAAATTTGGGGAAAAAAAATTAAAACAAACCAGCAAACCGCGCAGCAGAAATGTAAACCTAAGCAGAGGCTGTGGACAGCTGTCCTCACGCTGTGTTGTTATTTAGGACGTTCTAAAACATCATTAGTTTAATTGCAAATGTATTTAAACGAAGCGTTCCGACGGTTATTCTGAATGGGAAAATGAACACAATCTATTCCCTTCAAGAGCCTCTGGAATGAGTAAATCAACACCATTTACAAATTATATCACAGAGCTCCTAACAATTTCTGTCATTTAATCAGCGAGTGCTGCAGGGAGAGGTTTGGTTACAAATATTTTTGGGGAAAGAGCTGGTTTAGGGTTTTGGGAGTTGGGAAAACGCTGGAAATCTCACCGCAGCTAAAGCCCTCGGCCTTCCCTGCTTCCCAGCTCATTATTTATGGGAGTTTTGGGAGCTGACACTTTAAATAATGCTCTGCTTTTGGAAGGGAGGAATAATAGAGGGAAAAATATCTGTTCAGTACAAGCCTCCCATAAAAGCGGATTTGTCCGTGCTGTATTGGGAAAAACCTGGAATTAAAGAATTCCTGGTGTGGGGAGAAGTGGCTGAGCTGGCGACTGAAGCCTCTTGACCATCAAAAATACCTGGAACGGGAAACTCCTGTTTTTCTCTGCTAAGGAATTTGATTTTCGGCTTTGATTCCACACATTCCCAAGCAAATGTGAGTTCCAAAAATCTCCCCCAGCCACCAATCCTCCCTTTTTTTTTTTTTTTGAGAATAAATTCACCTGAATGCACAAAGTACCGAAATTAAAAAATTCCTTTCTCAGTGTGCCTCAAAGTTTGGGAAAAAAGGACAAATAATTGGGGTAGAGCAATGAGAAGGGAAATGTCACTGCTTTATTTTCTGCCCGTTCGTGGGATGAAACAAAACTCCCAGGGGAGAAAAACTTCCCAGTGAAAAAAACTGCTGAAAAACCCACACATTCGTCAAACTGAGCGAAACGTTTCCATCCAGCTGATGCCGCAGCCACGAGTCAATCCTGGAATATTTATTTTGGAAAAGAGGGACGGGAGAAGCTCGGTTTGTACAACCAGCTGGGTCACCAGATCATGGGGATTTTCGGGAGTTTTGGACGCCACGGGTAGAGTAGATTCCTGCTCCAAGGTGTAGTGGATTCCTGTGGGAATCAGAACGAAATAATGGAATGGGTTGGGTTGGAAAAGAGCTTTGGGATCATCTGTCCACCCATCCCCCCAGCCCTTCATTAGGGCCACTTTGTCCTGTTGAAAAATGAGTTTATTAGGGCCACCCCATCCAGTCAGAAAAGGGCTTTGTTAGGGCCACTTCATCAAGTCCAAAAAGGGCTTTACTGGGGCAACTCCATCAAAAAAATGAATTTATTAGGGCCACTTCATCTAGACAAAAAAGGGCTTTTTTGGGGCCACTCCATCCAGTCAAAAATAGAATTTATTAGGGCCATTTCATCCAGAGAAAAACGAGCTTTATTAGGGCCACACTGTGCTGCCAAAAAAGGACTTTATTAGGATCACTTCGGTCAAAAAAGGATTTTATCAAAGCCACTCTGTCCTGTAAAAAAAGGGCTTTATTAGGGCTACTCCATCCAGTCAAAATAGAATTTTTAAGGGCCACTTCATCCAGGGAAAAAAGGGCTTTATTGGGGCCACTGTGTCCTATCAAAAAAGGGCTTTATTGGGGCAACTCCATCCAGCCATAAAATGAATTTATTAGGGCCACTCCATCCAGTAAAAAAAAGAATTTATTGGGGCAACTCCATCCAGTAAAAAAAGGGACTTTATTTGGGCCACTTCATCTAGAGAAACAAGGGCTTTATTGCGGCCATTCTGTCTTGTCAAAAAATGGCTTTATTGGGCCAACTCCATCCAGTCAAAAAATAAATTTATTAGGGCCATTCAGACAAAAAAAAAGGCTTTATTTGGGTCACTCCATGCAGTCAAAAAAGGGCTTTATTTGGGCCATTCTGTCCTGTCAAAAAAGGGATTTATTAGGGCCACTTAATCTAGAGAAAAAATGGCTTTATTGGGCCAACTCCATCCAGTCAAAAAATAAATTTATTAGGGCCATTCAGACAAAAAAAAAGGCTTTATTTGGGTCACTCCATGCAGTCAAAAAAGGGCTTTATTTGGGCCATTCTGTCCTGTCAAAAAAGAGCTTTATTGGGCCACTCCATGCAGTCAAAAAATGAATTTTTTTAGGGCCACGTCATCCAGTCAATAAAAGGCTTTATTAGGGCCACTGCAGTCAAAAAACAATTTTACTGAGGCCACTCCGTCCTGTAAAAAAATGACTTTATTAAGGCCACTTCAGTCAAAAAAGGGCTTTATTGGGGCCATCTAGACAAATGAAGAGAGCCATCTAGAGCCATCTAGACAAAAAAGGGCTTTACTGGGGACATTCTGTCCTGTCAAAAAATGGCTTTATTGGGGCCACTCCACCCAGTAAACAAAAAGAATTTATCGAGGGCACTCCATCCAGCCAAAAAAAGGAATTTATTTGGGCCACTCTATCTAGTCAAAAAGGGGTTTTATTAGGGCCACTTCAGTCAAAAAAGGACTTTATCGAGGCTACTCAATAAAAGGGCTTTATTAGGGTCACTCCATCCTATCAAAAAAGGGCTTTATTAGGACTCCATGCAGTCAAAAAATGAATTTATTAGGGCCACTCCATCCAGCCAAAAAAGAGCTTTATTGAGGCCACCACATCCAGTCAAAAAGGACATTTCTAGGGCCGCTCCACCATGCCGCTGCCGCCAAGCCACGGTGACATCTGCAGCAAACGGCTGGGAGGATTTGGGCTGAAGGATCCCTCATTTCCATCCCCGATGCTTTGGGAAGCAGGAATCAACCCCAGGATGGAGCAGAGCCGTGAGGAGCTTCTCTCCAGGGATGGGGTTGGGGTAGCGAGATGAAATAAGCGGCGACAATTAAAAATAAAATAAAGTAAAATAAAATAAAATAATAAAGGGTATGAAAATCGCCAAAAAGGGGCTGACAAAACACTGCGGACATCTGGCGCTCCATGTCAGGAGGGATCCATCCCAAATCTTCATTTTCCTGGTTTTCAGGGTTATTAATCCTGAAAACAAACCCGATTTTTTCAGGATTTTTTCCCTGTATTTTTGGCCCGGAGTTCCGCATCCCCAAATTCCTCCCTCGTGGATCCAGAGCTTGTTTATATTATTTGACTTCATAAACAGAGACTCTCCGAGATTAATTTAAATGGAAAATCAATCAGCTTTTGATACAGGAAAAATTGTTGGCTGCACAGAACTGCACAAATGGATCATAAGTCGCCTGTGCCTTCTCAATATTTAAGTTAAAAATATTAATCTTAAGGGGAAAAAAACCGCGGGAAGTAAAAATTTATTGATCTGTTTTTATGCTGTCCTAGGATGGTCATTCCCTTAAAAGGCAAATCCCTTAAATTTGTGTTAACTCAGCCCTTTTTTACGATCATCATTTAGAGAGGGGTGATTTATCCTGATGAATGATTTTTGCTGAAAGGATAACTGATATTAATAGAGGTGGACTTTAGTTTAGTGGAGAGAAAAGAGAGCAAAAAAAAAAGAAAAGGGATGGAAAAGGAGAAAAATGATGATCCAAACCCCAGCAGAGACAAGGGGAAAAATCTTACTGGACCAAACCCTCAAATTAGGATTATTCTCATTTCTTGCTCTGAATTGGTAAATAAATACAGCATTTTTAAGGAGGTGAAGATGTGAAAAGGAATTTTTATCTAACAAATTAACGCGGAGAGGAGAACCAGCTCTGACTGAGGGGTGAAATGATGCCAGTTAGGGACACAACATGGATTTTATCCCAGCCTCTCCCCCTCCATCAGCAAACACAATTCCATGATTCCACATCTGACCCAAACTGGTGGGAAAAACCCCCAAATTAATGAAAAACTCCAAACTGCGATATCTCCGGGGAGATTTCCCAGCTGGCATCTGCTGAGGTTTCACAGGGCGGAGCTCCCCCATGGAAAAGTTGACAGAGTGGCCACTAAAAAGTCAGGATTGGCCATTAAAAAGTCAGGGTGAGGCCACTAAAAAGTCAGGATAAGGCCACTAAAAAGTCAGGATGAGGCCACTAAAAAGTCAGGATGTGGCCATTAAAAAGTCAGGATGTGGCCAATAAAAATTCAGGATGTGGCCGCTAAAAAGTCAGGATAAGGCCACTAAAAAGTCAGGATGAGGCCACTAAAAAGTCAGGATGAAGCCACTAAAAAGTCAGGATGTGGCCAATAAAAAGTCAGGATGTGGCCACTAAAAAGTCAGGATGTGGCCGCTAAAGTCAGGATGTGGCCACTAAAAAGTCAGGATGTGGCCGCTAAGAAGTCAGGATGAGGCCATTGAAAATTCAGGATGTGGCCACTAAAAAGTCAGGATGTGCCAAGAGGGAGCGGGCAAAAAAAAGAAGAAGAAACCCAACTGGAAATAAGAGCTAAACCAAAACTTAAACCCCAAAATCAGCAACCCAATCCATCTGCATTAGCCCAGGCGGTGACAGGGACAGTGGTGGGAGCTGTTGATTTATTTTAAACGATTTATTAAAAAAAAAACAAATTATTCCGCTGCTGCAAAACAAATGCCTCACGCGCTTTCCCGAGGAGAAAAAGGAGGGGTGGGGGTGTGGGAAGGGAAAAAAATTGAATTTTTTTTTTTTTTTAAAATAGCAGTTAAATGTCACCCTATTAATTCTTGCAGGGTTGAGAACACCCCGCAGGCTTAACCTTTAGGATTATTTCATTCCCGAAAGCGAGAGCAACCCTCTGCTTGTGCCAGATAACCGCCGGGGTGAAATCCCAATTTAGACATCTGGCATGGAGATCAATCCCTGAGAGCCTGGCCGTGGAAACTGCCCTGAACTTCCTCACTGAAAGATCCCAAAAGATCCCAAAAGCAGGATTTTCACAGAAAAAAAGTGAAATCTGCGGTTGTTGGAAGTCGTTGTTGGTGATCCCATTCCAGCATCCGTCAGTGTTATCCTGGATCACCCTGATCCCTGGTCCAGTGTTCCCATTATCACTCCCATTCCAGCATCCATCCTGAATCTCCCTGATCCCAGTGTTCCCCTTCCCGTTCCATCCTCCATCCCGGATCACCCTGATCCCAGTGCTCCCATTCCCACTCCCATTCCCATTCCCATTTCCATTCCCTTTCCTGTATCCATCCCGAATCTCCCTGATCCCAGTGCTCCCATTCCCATTCCAGTATCCATCCTGGATCACTGATCCCAGTGATCCCATTCCAGCATCCGTCAGTGTTATCCTGGATCACCCTGATCCCTGGTCCAGTGTTCCCATTATCATTCCCATTCCAGCATCCATCCCAAATCTCCCTGATCCCTTTTCCAGTGCTCCATTCCCATTCCAGCATCCATCCCAAATCTCCCTGATCCCTTTGCTCCCATTCCAGCATCTATCCCGGATCACCCTGATCCCAGTTATCCAATTCCATCATCCATCCCAGATCACCATGATCCCAGTGCTCCCAATCCAGCATCCATCCTGGATCACTCTGATCCCAGTGCTCTGTTCCATCATCCATCCCAGTGTTCCCATTCTCATTCCCGTT
>VZRM01003043.1:47417-85088 GCA_013397955.1 Grantiella picta | reverse complement strand
CATTTTTGGGTGAATTTGAAGAAAAACCTGTGAAGCAGGAGCACAGAAAGCTTCCAATTCCCCTTTTTTTGGGGAAAATTAAACACAAAACCTGTGGGGGGAGGAGAATGGACAGCTTTCAATTCACCTTTTTTTGCGTAAAATCAAACCTATGAAACAGGAAGACTCCAATTCACTTTATCTGGGGAAAATTGAACACCAAACCTGTGGGGCAGGAGCACGAGCAGCTTCAAATTCACCTTTTTTTGGGGTACAATTGAACACAACCTGCCAGGCAGGAGTACAGGGAGCTTCCAATTCACATTTTTGGGTGAATTTGAACCAAAACCTGTGATGCAGGAGCACAGGAAGTTTTCAATTCAACTTTATTGGGTAAAATTGAACACAAAACCTGTGGGGCAGGAGCATGGCAACTTCCAATTCACCTTTTTTTGGGTGAATTTGAACAAAAACCTGTGAAGCAGGAGCACAGGAAGTTTCCAATTCACCTTTTTTTGGGGTACAATTGAACACAACCTGCCAGGCAGGAGTACAGGGAGCTTCCAATTCACATTTTTGGGTGAATTTGAACCAAAACCTGTGATGCAGGAGCACAAGATGTTTTCAATTCACTTTTTTTTGGGTAAAATTTAACACAAAACCTGTGGGGGAAGGAGAATGGACAGCTTCCAATTCACTTTTTTTGGGTAAAATTGAGCAGAAAGCCTGTGAGGCAGGAGCACAACAAGCTTCAAATTCACATTTTTGGGTGAATTTGAACAAAAACCTGTGATGCAGGAGCACAGGATGTTTCCAATTCACCTTTTTTGGGGTAAAATTCAACACAAATCTTGTGGGGCAGGAGCACAGGAAGCTTCCAATTCACATTTTTTGGCTGAAATTGAACACCAAACCTGTGGGACTGGAGGACAGAAAGCTTTCGATTCACCTTTTTTTGGATAAAATCAAACCTGGGCCTCTGGCAGCGAAACCCAATGAAGATGGAAAACCAGGCCAAAAACACTTCCAGCAATTCCAAAAGACATCCATCAGAAGTTTCCACACAGACCCTTTCTGGGAAGCCTCCTGTGCCTTTTTCAAAAGTCTCTGAAGCTGTTGCTGATGTTGTTTATTTATATATAAATTTATATTGATGTATAAAATAATAGATATTGATGTATAAAATAGACATTGATGTATAAAATAGATATTGATATGTGTATTGATAAATATATATATATAAAAAATATCCGTTGATCTCTATCTATTGAAATAGATATATGGTATTTGTTAGATAAATTTAATATGAAAAAAGAGATTTTTTTTTATGGCAAGGCTTTGCTCCATCAATGCCCAGGTCCCACTGCCATAGCAACCCTGCCTGCAGGAGCCCAAACAGCTCCAGAGAAAGCCTGGAAGAACAATTTCCAATGGATTTCACAGTCCTGGCAACCTTCACGGGCATCTTTCGGGTCTGTGAGGGGAGAAAACTCGATCTGGGAGTTTTGGCGGAATTCACGGCGCTCCCCAGGTCGTTTATTTCTCGTTTTCCTGACCATAACTCCCTCTTAAACGGCACCAGCGGAGAGGCAGCGAGGTTTGTAAATTAAAATGAGAAAAAGCCCCACGGTTCCTTTCTTCCTGACTGAATAAACATTTTAAGAGGGAGAGAACCGAGCTGGAAATCGCCGGTGACAAAGAATTTTCATCACGGCTTATCTGTGGTGACCTCCGAAAAATGTGATCCCATCTGTGCTCCTCTGATTGTGGGAAAAAACAGTGAAAAATCGTGGTGAGTGTCTGGGGGGGAAGAAGAGGAGGAGGAGGAAGAGGAAGAGGAGGAAGGAACATTTCCACCACCAAATTCCATTTTTTTTTAAAGCTCAGGGAGCCTCATCCTGATCCTCCTCGCACCAGGATCGCCTGACTCCCATCCGTTTTGTCCAAATTCTTCGGGAAACTTGAGTTTCAGAGCTGTTTCAGCGTCGGCCTGCCGGCCCTGGGCTCTNCCTTTTTTTGGGTGAATTTGAACAAAAACCTGTGATGCAGGAGCACAAGATGTTTTCAATTCACTTTTTTTTGGGTAAAATTTAACACAAAACCTGTGGGGGAAGGAGAATGGACAGCTTCCAATTCACTTTTTTTGGGTAAAATTGAGCAGAAAGCCTGTGAGGCAGGAGCACAACAAGCTTCAAATTCACATTTTTGGGTGAATTTGAACAAAAACCTGTGAAGCAGGAGCACAGGAAGTTTCCAATTCACCTTTTTTGGGGTAAAATTCAACACAAATCTTGTGGGGCAGGAGCACAGGAAGCTTCCAATTCACATTTTTTGGCTGAAATTGAACACCAAACCTGTGGGACTGGAGGACAGAAAGCTTTCGATTCACCTTTTTTTGGATAAAATCAAACCTGGGCCTCTGGCAGCGAAACCCAATGAAGATGGAAAACCAGGCCAAAAACACTTCCAGCAATTCCAAAAGACATCCATCAGAAGGTTCCACACAGACCCTTTCTGGGAAGCCTCCTGTGCCTTTTTCAAAAGTCTCTGATGCTGTTGCTGATGTTGTTTATTTATATATAAATTTATATTGATGTATAAAATAATAGATATTGATGTATAAAATAGACATTGATGTATAAAATAGATATTGATATGTGTATTGATAAATATATATATATAAAAAATATCCGTTGATCTCTATCTATTGAAATAGATATATGGTATTTGTTAGATAAATTTAATATGAAAAAAGAGATTTTTTTTTATGGCAAGGCTTTGCTCCATCAATGCCCAGGTCCCACTGCCATAGCAACCCTGCCTGCAGGAGCCCAAACAGCTCCAGAGAAAGCCTGGAAGAACAATTTCCAATGGATTTCACAGTCCTGGCAACCTTCACGGGCATCTTTCGGGTCTGTGAGGGGAGAAAACTCGATCTGGGAGTTTTGGCGGAATTCACGGCGCTCCCCAGGTCGTTTATTTCTCGTTTTCCTGACCATAACTCCCTCTTAAACGGCACCAGCGGAGAGGCAGCGAGGTTTGTAAATTAAAATGAGAAAAAGCCCCACGGTTCCTTTCTTCCTGACTGAATAAACATTTTAAGAGGGAGAGAACCGAGCTGGAAATCGCCGGTGACAAAGAATTTTCATCACGGCTTATCTGTGGTGACCTCCGAAAAATGTGATTTGATCTGTGCTCCTCTGATTGTGAGAAAAAACAGTGAAAAATCGTGGTGAGTGTCTGGGGGGGAAGAAGAGGAGGAGGAGGAAGAGGAGGAGGAAGGAACATTTCCACCACCAAATTCCATTTTTTTTTAAAGCTCAGGGAGCCTCATCCTGATCCTCCTCGCACCAGGATCGCCTGACTCCCGTCCGTTTTGTCCAAATTCTTCGGGAAACTTGAGTTTCAGAGCTGTTTCAGCGTCGGCCTGCCGGCCCTGGGCTCTGGGAGGAGCATGGAAGGCTCAGGGTTGGATCTCGAGGGACAATTTTGACTTCAAAAGGGCTAAAAGTGGAGAAACCACATAAAAAACTTTATCACATACCTTTATCTCCCTCCCCTTCTGTCCCAGCCACTTGTCCTTCTAGGCCATGTGCTTTTCCACCCCCAAACCCAATTCCTGTGCTAAAAAAACCCCAAAAGGAGCATCAAAGAGCAGGAAAAAGGTTCTGTTCCAAGACTGACTGGCTCTCAGTCCGGGCTGTGGCAGCAGCCATAGATTTTGCTTAATTAAGATAAGGCTGTTGCTCCTTTGCAGATTTCCTTAATTCAGGATTTATCGATGCAGCATTACCCAGCGTTTTAAAGTGATAAAATACAGCTGCTGCAGGAGCCAAAGGCACCCTGAGCTGAGATCTCTAATAGAGACAGATCTCCAGCCCCGGCCAAGCGCGGCTGCTTCCCAAAAATCCGATTCCAGGGAGGGAAGTGCCTCAAGTGCTGGTTTAAATCCATCCCTGATGCCCTCAACTCCCTCAGGAGTGATTTTCCCTCATCCAGGTGTTCAGCCTGAGTCCCACATGCCGCTGGAAGGGGTTCTGGTGCCACAAATCCCACCTGGTGGCAATTCTGTTGCTCAAATCCCAAATATTGTGGAGTTGTTGAGGTTGGGATCATTGAGTCCAACCATCCCCAGCACTGCCAAGGCCACCCTAAGCCATGTCCCCAAGTGCCACATTCCCATGGCTGTGAAATCCCACAGGGTTTTCATCCCCACATCTCCTGTGGATGGGATTGGCAAGCCCTGGAGAGGCTTTGCTCCAAAAATCCTCAAATCCAAGGCGCAGTTCCCCAAATCCTTCTGGATTCCTTGAAAATGGCGACAAATTCCAACAATTTCCTATCCTGTAAAGGGGAAATCAGAAATGTCCCGAGCAGTGCTGAATCCCAGGATCTTCGCGGTTGGAAAAGCCCTCTGGGATCATCGAGTCCAAGCTGTGCTCAATCCCCACCTTCCCACCAAGGTCACATCCAGGAATTCCTTGGACACCTGCAGGGTTGGGGACTCCAAATCCCCCTGGGCAGCTCCGTCCAGTCCTTTCCATGAGGAAATTCCTGCTGATGTCCACCCTGAACCTTCCCTGGCACAACTTGAGGCCATTCCCTCTCCTCCTGTCCCTGTTCCCTGGGATCAGATCCCAAATCCCCCCCGGCTGTCCCATCATTGTTCAGAGCCAGAAGGTCTCTGATGGAATGGAGTTGTCCCTTAAACAATGGAATTCCCCTGGAAAAGCAGGAATTCCCCCTGATCTGGAATTCCCTCCATCCACACCCGAGAAGCTCCCGTTGTCCTCTTTCCCCACCCAGGCCAGAGCTCCTTCCAGGATGGAGCAGAGGCAGCTGGAAAAGCCTCATCCCCGGAATTTTCAGGACACAAACAGAATTCCAGCTTCCCAAATCCCCTCTCAACATCTGACAGGTTCATCCACAGTCGCAGCCCAGGAAAAACCCGACAAGACCCCTCTGAACAGAACAAGCCAGCAGCTCGTGTTCAATCCACTCCCATTTGCCATGCACGCTGATTATCTCGGAGATTTATGAAAACAACTGTGATAAATTACTTGACAAACACGATTAAGGTTCCCGAAGTTCTCTGTTGTTCCCACCCGCTTGCAGGCATTCAAAATGCTCTGTCACATTAACCCCAACTCCTTTTTATTCTCTCCGACTCCCCATGTCAAGCGTGTCTCCTAATTGTTTTAAAATTAGGATGATATTCCGTAGATGCGTATTTTGTGATTCCCCAGGGGGAAAGTAATTTTTTCCAAGGTGACGAAGTGTCCCAAGCCCCGGAATGTGTAAAAAGAAAAGCCTAAAATAACCCCAAACAGCTTCTCTCTGCTGCAAATGCTGGAAAAATAAATAAAAGGTAAATAATCAAGTTTGTTCCTGCTGGCTGATTGTTCTAAACTGAGCATTCCGAGGGATATTTTGGGTGGAGTGTTGGCCCAACACAAATCCACGCTGCTGTTTTTAAACAGGTTCTGGAATCCAACCTCGAACTCAGCACGAACCAAGGAATGTTGGAGATTTGGGCCCAATTTGGAGAAATGCCTGAAAATGCCAATGAAATGCCCAAAAATGTAGACAAAATGCCCTGAAATGCCAAAAAAATGCCCAGAAATGCCCAAAAAATGCTCCAAAATGCCCCCAAAATGCCCAAAAATGCCAAATGAATGCTCTGAAATGCCAACTCTCCCAGCAGGGTTTTACCCAAACAGGGCTGGAGTTGCTGCCAGCTGGAGCAGCTCAGGTTTTCCCACATTTTATTCCAGCAGCATCCCTGTTTTTGGTCCTGCTGGAAACATGATGGAAAAGGGGCTGAAGTCACGGCAGGGAGAGGAGGATGGTGACGATGAGTTATTATTTTTATTATATTTTGATTTATAAGAACAGCTCGCTGTTAAAAAAATTGGGTAAAGAGTTGAGTTAAATAAAATAAAAAATCAAAGAGCAGAGTGACGCAGTTGTCAGAGGATAAAGAAATAAAAATAGGGCATTTATTAGCCTTGTAAATAAAGGAATAGCTCAGGGGATTTGGGGAGTAAAGGAGAAATCAGCTGAGGATTCCAACTCTAATTCCAGCCTGAGTTAATAAACCTGTCTATAAATATATCTGATTTTTCATGTTAAATGCATCTAACAAACACATATCTAGAGAGACCAATGAATAGTAGAGATCAATGTATAGGATATATACAGAGACCAATATATATAACAGAGATCAATGTATAGTATATATATATATATAAATACACATATCAGTATTTATTCTATATATCAATATCTATTTTCTGTCTCAATATAGATTTTTATACATCAATACACTTATTAATCTGTATTTTATATATATCAATATCTATTGCATTTATCTGTATATTACATGTATTGATATAAATATATTTTTAATGTATCTCAATACATCTAACACAGAGCAAATGGATAAATCAAGATAAAAATACTTGCAAACAAAAAAATAAAAGCACCAAGAACTGGGGACACTGCAGAGGCTCAGTTTGGCCTCCACAACTCCTCAGTTTGGGAGAATCCCAGCTCCTCCTGTTTTCAGGGCTCTCAAGGACATCGCTACACTCCCAGGAATCCCCAAAATCTTGATTTAATTGGATTATGAGGCATGCAGTTGATGATTTTTCCTTTTGGCCTCGTTGTGCCACAGCTTTTCCCTTCCCCGGGCTCTGTGAATTCCTGCAGCACATTTTCACTCACACAGGAACCGGCAAAACAAAAAACTCCTTAAAAGATGTAAAATACAACTGGATTATCACAATTTATAGCCACTGCTGACGTTTTCAGGGCTCTGCCCCCCCTCAAGCTTTTACTCCTTAAAAGATGTGAGATATAAGTGGATTATTACAATTTTATCATCCCAGCTGAGGGGGGCAGCTTGTTAAAAAAAAAAGTGGGTTTTGCCTTTGTTTTTGGGGGTAAAGAAGAGGGAAGTATATTTTCTAATTTTATATTTTCCTTCGGGTTTGGAACAGCTTCCAAATATGTCAAAGGGGGAGAGAAAACATTTGTTTTTCCTTCCCCTTTTTTTGTATATATATTGTTTGTTGTTTTGTTCGAGCCTCTCAGCCCAAATCTTCAAATCACCGCAATTCCAGCTCTCCAGCAGGTGAAGGATGACTCTGCCCGTGATTCTGGAGCTCCCAAGGTGGTTTTTTCTCCCAACACACACAGAAATCCAGCTGGTGAGCTCTCCAGCTGCTCCTCGGAGGGTGACGGCAGCCAGGCTCTCCTGCAGATCCATCAAAATCCGGGGAACAAGAGGCACAGGGTGATTTCAGGCTCCTCACTCCCGAGGGAAAGCCGCCTGAAACGCCAACCCCAGATCTCCGAATTGCCACGACTCTATTATGTGAATCCATTTCCAGGCAATTAAGGATATTTAATGGCCTCGACAACTGGTGGGAGACAGCAGAAAAATAAATCAGCTTCATTTGGAAGCCCAAAAAAAAAAAAAATCCCTCCCTACAAAAGCTGGTGGTATTAACAATTCATGTTTAACTACCCTCGTGCAACCATCAAGGTGTCACTTAAAGAGTGAGTAATGGGGAGGGAAGGATTTTAAACGATTCCCAACTAGACCCTGACCCTCTTCTTTCCAGCCATTAGCGAGTTCCTGAAGCCTTCAGAGCAGTTTCGTTTGTTCTCAATCACCAGGAGTTCTAACAGCGGAATTTAAATGATTCTCTCCCAGACAGAGCTAATTTTAAGAGCTGTTCAAGTGACACCCCTCTGAGCTACAGCGCTCGGAGAAGACACTCCTGGAGCATCCAAGGGGCTCTTTGCTCCACTGGAGCAAGGGGAAAACACGAGTTTTATCAGGAGAGGTGCAGCATCCAGGGGACAGAGCCAAGGAGCCACGAGCAAAGGACAAAAAAAACCCAAAATCGAAAAAGAAACGAAAAAAACCAACAAAAAACCCTTGCAAATTTGGCACCTGGGCTTGCAGGTGGAAATCCCAGGGGCAGCAGCCTGGTTTGCAGAGATACTGAGCACCTGCAGCCCCTCCGTGGCACAGCATCATCTCCAGCCCTTTGGAAAGATCCAGCAGATCTTTGATTTGGGTTTGCTCACACACCACCCCTTTGGGCCAAGTGTTCCAATCCGAGCCAGAATTTCCCGTGCAGAAACCAAGATAACCTTTTCTGAAGCCCCGAGCGGTGAAAACCCTCCAACAAAAAACCCCAAAGAAATGAAGTTTGCAGAGCAAACCTCACACCGAGCATTCAAACCGCTCCTTTACCGGGGCGCGCAGTCTGCGGAAAACTTTCAGCAAAAAGAACAGAGAGGCTTTTAAAAACCAGCGCTTTCCACGCTGCTTTATGCAGATATCTTCTGTTTAAAAACCCTTTTTCTCAACCGTTTGATCCGAGCCAATTACCGCAGATGCTGTCAGGCAGCAACCCCGAAATTCAATCAGCAGAAGAAAAGCGCAGGCGTGTTCAGGTAGAGCCTGAGGGTTTGTACCATCCCTGTCTCCCCGCGAGTGTTGCTCCAGATCACCAAACCCAACAGGAGCTTTCCACTCCAGGAGCTTTCAGGCCGCTTTGCCATCACGGTTTGAAGCAGATGTCAGAGCAGCTCAGCGCTCTCGGCTCGCCCTGCGCCGTGTTTTACACGAGAACATCTTTTCAACGTCCGCCGCGAATACATCAAGGAGGCTCCGCGTCCTCACCGCCACCACCCTCATTTACTCCCTAACCTATTTCTGCTCTCATCCCTCTCCCCAGCGCAAAAAGAACAGTGGGAGCAGCCTGGGCTTTTTAAACGGCCAAGAAATTCGTTCTGAAATTCAGCCCTCGCTCTGAGCGTGGCCTGAGAGCTGCAGGAAAAACGCCTCCAGCTTCCTTGTGGATTTTACTCCCTGCACATGCTGAGAGAGAGAGTTTTACGTGAAACTTTGCTGCTGAGAGGCTGTGAAAGATGTTTTCTAGCCCTGATAATAGCCTGACATCCCGATCTGCGCTCGCAGATAAAAGTTACTTTTGCTACAACGGGAGTACAACTCGTACAGAATCTCCAGATAAGGGCTGCAGCAGCTGCTGTGAGCAGAGCCTGGGTCTGTGTCAGCTCCAGATGTTCTCACACAGGATTTGCAGCCAGAGCGGCACAGGAGGCCAATAAACCCCTCGGTGCTGCTGGAGGCCTCAGGGTGTTTATCAAACCCAAAATTTCCGTGTGGCGAGTGACACGTGAGGGGGACAGGCCAGCTCCAGGGCAGGTGGGAGCAGAATTCTTTTCCCTCTGCACTTTTCCTGCTCTTCCCCCATAAGAGCTGTCTCATGCCAACACCAAGTTCCAGGTCTCAATTCAAACCTGCCCAGGGTGTTTTCCCTGTGAAAATTCATCAGCAGAGCCCCAAACTGCTTTTGCTCCAGGGCAGGTGAGGGCAGAATTCCTTTCCCTCTGCACTTGGCCTGCTCTGCCCGTATAGCTGCCCCATCCCAACCCCAAGTGCCAGGTCTCCTTGGGGGAATTCAGGTCTCCCCAGGGTGTTGTCCCTGTGAAAATTCATCAGCAGAGCCCCAAACTGCTTTTGCTCCAGGGCAGGTGAGGGCAGAATTCCTTTCCCTCTGCACTTGTCCTGCTCCCCCATAAGAGCTGCCCCATCCCAACACCAAGTTCCAGGTCTCCTTGGGGGAATTCAATCCCGGCCAGGGGGTTTTCCATATGAAAATTCCTCCGCAGAGCCCCAAACTGCTTTTGCTCCAGGGCAGGTGAGGGCAGAATTCCTTTCCCTCTGCACTTGTCCTGCTCCCCCATAAGAGCTGCCCCATCCCAACCCCAAGTGCCAGGTCTCCTTGGGGGAATTCAATCCCGGCCAGGGTGTTTTCCATATGAAAATTCCACCGCAGAGCCCCAAACTGCTTTTGCTCCAGGGGAGGTGGGAGCAGAATTCTTTTCCCTCTGCACTTTTCCTGCTCCCCCCAACACCTGCCTCATGCCAACCCCGAGTTCCAGATCTCAATTCAAGCCTAGCCAGGGTGTTTTCCCTGTGAAAATTCAACACCAGAGCCCCAAACTGCTTTT
This sequence comes from Grantiella picta, assembly GCA_013397955.1. Lineage (NCBI taxonomy): Eukaryota > Metazoa > Chordata > Aves > Passeriformes > Meliphagidae > Grantiella > Grantiella picta. Next base: position 75,053 of record VZRM01003043.1, on the reverse strand, counting down.
GCTCCAGGGGAGGTGGGAGCAGAATTCCTTTCTGCTGGAAACAAATTTGGATTCGTTTCCCTCTGCTGTTTTCCTGCTCCCTGTGAGAGCTGCCCCACCCCAACACCAAATTCCAGAATTCAATTAAAGCCTGCCCAGGGTGTTTTCCCTATGAAAAATCCTTAGCAGAACCCCAAACTGCTTTTGTTCCATCTCGTTTTGCTCCAGGGGAGGCTGGAGCAGAATTCATCTCCCTCTGCAGTTTTCCTGCTCTTCCCTAATATCTGTCCCATCCCAACCCCAAGTTCCAGATTTCAATTAAAGCCTGCCCAGGGTGTTTTCCCTGTGAAAATTCCCTAGCAGAGCCCCAAACTGCTTTGCATGAACGAGGCATCATCTTTTACAGACGCCGCGCTTGGCTCGGGACGTGAACTCCATGTACAACAGCTCTTCCCTGCTGCAGCCTTTCATCTTCCCAGCCCTGACTGCAGGGGTGGATTTGGCCCTTGTCATCGTGCGTGAAATTATAGATGGCTTTCTCGTCAGATAGGGGAAGGACCTGTCCTCCGTTCCCAGAGCAAACCGGCTGCCAAAATTTGGCACATCCTGCTCGCTGGAGTGACTCAGCCTTGTCTGCTGTGCCCTTCCTGCCAGCCAGGAGCCTCCCAGGCCAACACCGCGGAGAAAGAGCAGAGGGAAGCTGCCCAGAGTGCCAAAAATAAGAGATTTTATTAAATATCAGCTCGTTGTGGCATCCCCAGTGTGTTTGTTCACATTTTATGAAGTGGGCTGACTTCAGCAGCGCTGAGCCGGAGTGGTTGAATCAATGGATGTTTCACAAGGATCCTGCTTTCCCAATTTTGGTCCTATTTATCCACACCCGTCCTAATTTTCAGGCTTTCCTAGATTGCCATGGATCTTCATCAACTATAACCGACTGCATTTAATCACATTAGCAGGGAAAAGATGTTTGCAGAGTGACTCTCCCTGTACAATTTCCCCTCCTTATCACCATTCTCGGAGCAGAGTTTCAGAGCAAGAAGATCTGCAGCATAAAATCTCCCTGAATATGAAATTTTCTGAGTAATTCTGTCACAATTCTCCCAGGACATCCTAGTCAAGGCTGAACAATCCAGTAAAAGCCCTGCAGAACAGCAGAGAAATTAATCATGCATTTTTAAGTGTTTTGAACCTCCTTGTAGGACTTAATGAGGAATTCTGGGGAGTTTTTAAAGGCATAGGGGAAAAAAAGGCCTCACCTAGCCTATAAATTGAGTTCTTGATGTAAATTAAGCTGATGAAAATGAGGGAAGATCTTGCCCTAACTCAAGGCAATCCTGAGGCAATCCTTGACGTCTTCTCGCTGCTCTTTGTGATTTTTTTATTTGCATCCATCCCCACAGAAGTCAACAGCAGAGGTGCTGTTAACTCCGCACCAAATCCCTTCCGAAAGGCTCCTCCTTCCCATTTTTAACGTGGAAGTTATCCACTGGCTGGAAATGTTGAGCTCCATTAAAAAACAAACGGTTTTCCTACATAAAGCAGGGATGCTGAGCTAACCCGGGGAAAATGAAAGGGTTTAAGAGGCAGAATTGAAAGGAGGTACCAGGTGTGTCGTATCTTCAGCGGGGTGAAGCTGTTAAGGATTTTATGGAGTGGCTGAGAAATGGCCTTTAGCCTGAGATGAATGGGATTGGCTTTAAAACACCCCGGGGGACAGTCAGTAAAATCCAGGGATTTGGTTAAGGAATTTTCCACCACAGCCTTGCTCCGGGAAAGGCAGGGAGGGGCTGGAGGGTGGCCAGGGATGGAATGGAGCTGGGAAGGGTTTGGGGCAGGGAGGGAGCTGGGAAAGGAGCTCAGCCTGGAGAAAAGAGGGATCAGGGTGACCCTCTGGCTCTGCACAACTCCTGACAGGAGGGGACAGCCGGGGGGATTTGGGATCTAATCCAGGGAACAGGGACAGGAGGAGAGCGAACAGCCTCAGGCTGGGCCAGGGGAGGCTCAGGGTGGACAGCAGCAGGGATTTCCTCATGGAAAAGGTTGTGAAACATTAGGAAAGGCTGCCCAGGGATGTGGTGGAGTCCCTACCCCTGGAAGCGATGCCTTAGGATTTTAGCTTCTCTATTTCATGTGTATCTGTAATTTTAGTGTATAACTCTGGACCACATATGAAGTGCTAAAGCTCCTGTTCTCAGAGTTTTTACACAAAATAATTTCTCTCTCAGCCCAGAACTCAAGGACACCTCACTGTCTCAGAGCCCCAAGATATGGAAACAGCAGTGAATGAACTGGGGGAGCAAACTTGGAGGGATTGACTTCATTAGCTGAAGCTGTAATTGGAGGATTAACCCCTGATATGCAAATGGACAGAACTTATTAAGTATTAAAAATCTGTTAACTTATAAAAAATTTACAAAGTATGAAAAACTGGTGCCCTGCTGTCCATTTTGGGTGTAGCCCTGGGTGAGCTGTGAGTGCCCTGAATGCACCTGAAGGCCTTCAGTAAATTTAACTGCTTTTTATTCTCGTAATTTTGTCTAACCTCTGTTTTAGGTGAGCTCCTCAAGGCATCAGTAGTGTTCAAACGTGGACATGGCACTTGGGGACAGGGAATGTGGTGGTGCTGCTTTGACAGTTGGACTCAATGATCCCAAAAGGTCTTTTCCAAACTCAACAATTCCTCAAAATTCAAAGTGATTTAGGACACCCCTTGAGCCAAAGCAAGACAAGGAGTGGTCATTCAAAGGGCTTAAAACCTCCCTGGAATTGTGGCACAGAAACCCCCAAACCCAAAAAACCCAGTAAAACTTCTAAAAATAAATCCTCCTACTTCAAAAACCTCCCAGAACCGATGCCAAGAGGAATCTTCGTCATTCGGCAAATAAATAAAAACGCCACAGTGTGTTTTTGCTGGCGAAAAGCTGATGTTGGAACAGCAGCTGAGTCTGACAGGTTTTTTTGGACGATCACAAAACAAAGAGCTCCACCAGCAGCACAGGTGAAACTGCCTGTTGAATCATCACTTAATTTTTTTTTTTTTTTTTTATGGCGTGCAAAGCCTGTGTCAGAGGCGCTTTTCATTATCCACTTCAGCAGCCCAGAACTCCTGGGTAATTATGCCCATCCACTCTGCTTTGACAGCGCTAACGAAGAGAACAAGGGCTGCTGATAATACACAGGCTGCTTGTGAGGGATTCACGGCACAGGCAATAATCTAAATAGCAGAGCTGATGAGTTTGCACAGCGCCTTGCTCCAGGGAACGTGCGTTTTATCCGGGATGGAGCAAATACCGCAGGCTTGGGGAGCTGGCTGGGATAGAATGACTTTAGGAGTTGGTAAATGCAATTCTGACAGTCCCTGCCTTCGCCAAAACAGCAAATAAGTCACCCTCTCTGCCTGGATCTGGCTGGAAATTGCTCAAAATCTCCTTCATTTGCTTTTCACCATCTCCTTCCTTCACTTTTCTCCGCCTCATTCCCTCACCTTTCCCCCATCTTCCCTCAGCTTTCCCCACCTCCTTTCCCCATCTTTCCCTCATCTCATTCCCTCACCTTTCCCTATTTTCTTCACCTTTTCCCTCTTCATTCACCCACCTTTACCCATCTTCCTTCTCCTTTCCCCATTTTCCCTCACTTCCCCCCATTTTCCCTCACTTTTCCCCATTTTCCCTCACGTTTCCTCATCTCCTTCTCTCAGCTTTCCCTCATCTCATTCACTCACCTTTCCCCATTTTCTTCACCTTTCCCCACTTCATTCACTCACCTTTCCCCATCTTCTCTCACATTTCCCCACCCCATTCCCTCACTTTTCCCCATCTTCCCTCACCCTTCCCACCCTCATTCCCTCATCTTTCCCCACCTCCTTCTCTCAGCTTTCTCTCATCTCCTTCTCTCACCTTTCCCCCCTCTTCCCTCACCCTTCCCCATCTCCTTCCCCTAATTTCCCCATCTCATTCTCTCAGCTTTCCCTCACCTTCTTCCCTCACCTTTCCTACATCATTCCCTCACTTTCCCCCATTTTCCCTCACCTTTCCCCATCTCCTTCTCTCAGCTTTCCCTCATCTCCTTCCCTCACCTTTCCCCATTTTCTTCACCTTTCCCCACTTCATTCACTCACCTTTCCCCATCTTNCTCCTTCCCTCACCTTTCCTCATCTTCCCTCACCTTTCTCCACCTCATTCTCTCACCTTTCCTCATCTTCCCTCACCTTTCCACACCTCATTCACTCACCTTTCCCTCACCTTCTTCCCTCACCTTTCCCTGTGTCATTCCCTCCCTTTCCCCATTTTCCCTCACCTTCCCTCATCTCCTTCTCTCAGCTTTCCCTCATCTCATTCCCTCACCTTTCCCCTTCTTCCCTCACTTCCCCCCCCCACTATTACATCAAACAAATTACAAAACACAATTAAAACCACGCCAAAATAACCTCAAGAGCAAATCCCTAAACTCTCAGACACGATGTTCCCTGCTGCAATAAAGCGAATTTCAAACATCAGAAGGATTCTCATTTGTTTTGTTACAATCCAAGGCGTTCCTCTAAGATTAACTCAGGGTCTGAAGGAGCTTAGAGCCGTTTTCGGTTGAATTTCTGGAACACAAACTTCAATGAGTTCATTGAACCTGGGGATCAGCCGAACAGCCGAATTTAAGGCGAGACAAACTGAGGCATCAATCTGTCTCGTGCTTCTGAAATATCTGAAGATTAAGATCCTTGGCCAGATCAAACACCCCAGATTAGCGCTAACGACATATTTAAGGCTTTTTCAACCTCCATTCGCAGACAAATCTCCTCATTGCTGCAGATAAAGCTGCCTCATTAGACACTTCTCCATACAAAGGCTTCTAATATTTCCATTTTTCATCTGCCTCGTACTTTTAAGCCAAAAAGAGATGCCTTACTATAAAAATAAAGGAAGTTTTTCATCTATTCACTGGGACACCTGACAGGATTTTGCACAGCCGACTTCGAGACCGTAAAGAATTTTGAAGAAACAGCAGTTGGTTAAAAGTCAGGCTCTTGAAAAGGTTTTTTTTTAAGGGGCAAAATATCAAGTTCTAATTTTGATACTGAAAACGTGCCGGAAGACTCAGCTCCTAAACCATCCTTCCCCAAAGAAATACAAATCTGTTTTATCCAAAGATCAATTTTGGGGGGGTTATCTATATTTTGCCACCAAAAAAAATTTTTTTGGGGTGTGCCTGATGTGTGTAAATTACTGATGCGTGTAAATTATTTTACACACATCAGTAAATTCCAAAGGTCCTTCAGCCCCTTTGTCACAGCAAAAAACGACATCAGGTGGTCCTGCTTGGTTTCAAGGCAAATATTTTGGCTTCAAATCCCTCATTTCATCACAAAATGGTGCATTTTGGGGAGCAGATAACACAAATTTTGCATTTTTGCCTTGTTCTCTCACTGCTCCCAGGAAGGGGAACAGGTTCTGCCTGGGAACCATCTGTGCTCCTCCTTTTCTTGCTGGGAAGGGGGGATGTGAGGAACTCAAAGTTACTCCTCAAAGGTCCAGAGAAATGCTCAAAGTTACTCTTCAAAGGTTGAGAGTAACTCTCAAGGTTGCTCCTCTAGGGTTGAGAGTAACTCTCAAGGTTACTCCTCAAGGGTTGAGGGTAACTCAAAATTACTGTTTAAAGGTCCATAGTAACTCTCAAAGTTACTCTTCAAAGGCTGAGAGTAACTCTCGAAGTTACTCCTGAAAGGTCAAGAGTAACTCTCAAAGTTACTCCTGAAAGGTCAAGAGTAACTCTCAAGGTTACTCCTCTAGTGTTGGGAGGATCTTTCAAAGTTACTCCCCAAGGGTCAAGGGTAACTCAAAATTACTGCTCACAGGTCCATAGTAACTCTGAAAGTTACTCCTCAAAGGCCGAGAGTAACTCTCAAAGTTACTTCTCAAAGGTCCAGAGTAAGTCTCCAAGTTGCCCTTCAATGGCTGAGAGTAACTCTCAAAATTACTCCTGAAAGGTCAAGAGTAGCCCTCAAGGTTACTCCTGAAGGGTTGAGAGTAACTTTCAAAATTATTCCTGAAAGGTTGAGAGTAACTCTCAAAGTTACTCCTGAAAGGTCAAGAGTAACTCTCAAGGTTACTCCTAAAGGATTGAGAGTAACTCTCAAAGCTCCCCCTTGAAGGCTGAGAGTAACTCTCAAATTTACTCCTCAGGGCCTCACAAGAACCCTCTGAGTTACTCCTCAAAGGTCCAAAGTAACTCCCAAAGTTACTCCTGGAGCAATTCCTCGCCATAACAGATTCTTGGGAAGTGATTAACAGCTGGGATGAACAATAAATTCAAAGATTAACTTTGAAATCCTGGCTGGCCAAAAAGATTGTGTCCACATAATTCTTTGGACATAAACTCTGGGGCTAAGCCTGGATCCAGCTGCAGCAGAACTCACCTCAAAAAGGGTTTTTTATGGGATCGTTGTAGGGTTTTCCTGAGTTCTGTCACACTCAACACTCCATCCTTCCATCAAACCCTGTTTGACCATTGCTACATTTAATGCCAAATTTTGTTAATTCGCTGGTTTATATCAGCATTGAGATTTCTCTGCTGCAAGCAAAGCTCCATCCTCAGAGAGAGGATCTCCCCCAGGAATTTCAGTGGGGAGGGAATTTTTGGTGTCAGCAGGAGCAGAGTTCACTTCACCAGAAGGAAAGGGGGTGAAAGAAAAGGAAATAATTCCCATTCCCAACAGCACATGGGAGAACTTGCAGCAGGAACGGGGAGAGAATTAAAGTCAAGACTAACTCAGAGAATCAAAACCAAGCCTAACTCAGAAAATCAAATTCCAGATTAACTCAGAAGCTGAGCCCCCTCTCGATTCCCTTCAGCGCAGCTCCCTGGAGAGCTCCCTCCATCAGGTGAGAACATCCTTTTAATCTGCTTAATTCCACTTGTCATCTCCACGCAGCCTCCACTCCCAACCACATCCCATCCCCTCCGCCTTCGTCATCCGAGTGTTTCTATCCCCCCCGTACATTTTATCCCATTAGGGGAGTCAGGGAGAAATAAATTGGAATCACAACACACCTACGGCTTGTTCCGAAAGAGACTTAGCACTTGACTCACCTACTTAGCTGTCAATTTAACGCTCTTAGCTGGATTTAAATTGAGTCAGGACCCATCAGTTTGAGGCAGAATCTTGATTTGATTCCCCCACGCTTGGAAGGATTGGGATGGGGAGAAAAAGAATCAAATATTGCCACAACCTTCAATAATTCTGAGTGTGCGCCTCCAGGATCCAGGGGTTCATTCCCAGGATTTCCCTGCCTGTCCCACAGAAGCACCAGATTCTCACGAAATAACAAAGATTTTGTCGCTCCAGGCCATTATTTTCAAAACTTCGTTTCTGAATGTGAAATGTCCGAGCCTTTCACTCAAACAGCAGCTGAGGAATAAAGGGAATTTATTCCTCAGCACCTTTTCCTCAGGTATTACCTAGGCTTTTCCTGGGAAAAAAGAGCAGGAATTTGTCAGGGATGGCTGAAAAGCCTGAAAGGGTCACACAGAACTGCTCTGAACTTCCTTCTCCCCACACTTTTTTACCTCCAAGGGTCTCTGCCCGCAGCCACAAACCCCATTTTGTGTGGGGACCTGCATGACCTTTTTGGCAAAGATAATCCTCTCATTTCCAGGATTTAGCACAGAGGTTGCCCGGGCACTAATGGGATTTTGGAATTACTCCTGAGAGGGGTGATTTTAGAGATGGCTCTTCTGATGCCACTGCTAGCATTAGGATAAACTCTGTATTTAACCACCATTACCAGTAATATCAGCTCCTCGGAATTACCCGGGACTGAGATTCGGAGATGCCTGAGAAAATAGGAGTCAGATTTTCCGAAGCAGCCAATAATTCCGTCCAGGTGCTTCTTTATAAATAAGGTCCCTCATTACCCAAGCCTGAAGAGACTCATTTTTCAAGCATATTTCTTCCAATTCTGATGCAGAATTCCAATTTCGAGTTCACCCATCTGTTCTGGGAGTTGGCCTGGATGTTTAATTACCTGACAAAACCAGCAAATCCGATTCCCTCTCTTTGCTACAAACCAGAATCACCTCCTGCAACCCCTCTGCTCCAAATCACTGAAAGAAAAGGTATTTTGAGATAATCTCTGACCTTTTCCCTCTCCAGGTTTCCTATGGATGAACTGACACCCCAAGGTGATGTTTAACATCCCAAAACCACTCAGCACTGTGGTGACATCACTCTAAGTTTGTCCCACACTTTTGCCACAACTTAATCCAGACCCAAATTTTCCCAAATTTTCTCCCCCTTTCCCAGCTTTGGAAGCACCTTTGGTCTCCACCTCAAACCACAAGCTCAGGGATGTCACATTTCCTAAGGACAAAATCCTGCCGCCCCATATCCTTGGAATGCATCAATCCCATAATTAGGTGTATTAAGGGCTGTGCCTGTCGTATCTCACTCATTTCCACCGACAGAAGAAGTCACATTTAGAAGTCATTAAGCTGAAATGAAATCTTTGCTGGGCTTAATTAACTTAAATATTCATGGAACAGGATAGCAGGGGAGAGTGTTGTTCTTAATCAAAACAGACATCGCTGTTCCATAATGCAAATTCCGATTTCTTCCGTGGACAACGGCAGTTCCTGCAGCACCAGGCAGAGGAGTTTAATGGGCAGAGTTGGAAAGTGCAGCTAAAAAGGATTCTGATGACTGAACAAAGATTGCCTGAAACAGAGGATAGACAAAAATCAGAATAAAAAGCAGATTAATTTATTAAAGGCCTTTAAGGTGCGTTTAGGGCAGACAGAGCCTACTCAAGAGGCTACACCCAAAATGGGCAGGGAGTTTTTCACACTTTATAAGTTCTGTCCATAAACATATCGAGCTTTCATCCTCCAATTACACCTTCAGCTGATTGATGATGTCAATTACTCCACGTTTGCTCCCACAATTCACTGCTGTTTCCATATTTTGGGGCTCTGAGGCAGCAAAGTGTCCTTGGATCTTGAGTTTTAGAGGAATTGGTTTGTCTAACAAATGCTGTTAGAACAGAAGTTTTAGCACTTAATATGGAGTCCAGACTTACACACTAAAATTACAGACAAACAAAAAATACAGAAGCTGAAATCCCGAGGCATCAATTCCCATTGTCCTTTAGCTCCTGAACACAGGGGGAATTTGCTGATCCAAACATGTGCTTAACAATAACACCGTGCCTAATGCAGGAGTCACTTCCAGGGTCATTTATCACCATTTGCTGGGGCTGAAGGCTGCACTCGCCGCCTCTCCAGCCTCGAATAAACCTTTCCAGAGGGATTTTTCATTTCTGTCTCAAGGCTGTGGTACTTCCAGAGCTCCCAGGCTGTTCTCCCTCAGCACAGAGCTCCGGGTTAATCTGCAGGGCGTTTAACAAACCCGATTCCTCGTGGATCATTCCACATTCCTGTGCCAGAATTCCTGTGCCATTCCTGCTCCCAGCCCTCTGCTCCACCACATCCTCCTGGGAATGCCCAGAGCAGCTTCTCCCTCTCGTTCCTCCTCCTCCAGCAGTGTCCAAGCCCTGCCCAGCCCCTCAGGGGCCCTGGGGGTTCCTTCTCCATGTTCCTCCTCAAGAAGAGGAGCTTCAACCTCTAACCTCCTCAGGCTGCCTGGACAACCTGGGGCTGCTCATCCTGGAAGTCTCCAAGTCCAGGCTGGAGGAACCGGGGATGGTGGAGGTGTCCCCTTGAATAAAATGGTCTTTTAGTTCTCTTCCCACCCAAACCACTCCGTGATTCCACGATTTCTGCCTTCCCACACTCACACACGGCGCCGGTTTCTTTATTCTGTTGTGTCCACAATGTGGGGTAGCAGCTCTGGGCATTCGTTCCTGTTTTAACAAGGAGTTTTCTCCAATCCCAAGGGTTGAAAACCTGAAGTGTGAGTTCCCCATAACCTGTTTTGTTCCCCCAGCGCATTCAGAGCCAACGTTGGTCACAAAATCACAACCGCCGGGCTGCACCCCCTGCTCGGCTCCTCCAAAGCTGTCGGGAAGGATTTCCAGCCCCCCTGAGCTGAGAGGGACGCTCAAGTTAAAGTTTCACAGAACCATGGAATGCGCTGAGTTGGAAGAAACCCATCAGGATCATCCATTCCAACTCCCAGCCCTGCACAGGACACCCCAAAAATCCCACCCTGTGACTGAGAACATTGCCCAAACACTCCTGGAGCTCAGTTTAATAAGGAAACATTTCTCTGCCTCGGAATTCCTACAGCAAACTCACCCCAGGATGGAGATTCTCTCCTTCCCGAGCCATGGTTCCTTTGGAAGCTGTGGAAGGAGTGGCAGCGATTTCTCCTCTTCATCCAAACTTTGGTAATGAGGGCAGATGCCCAAAATTGGGAGATAAAAGCTCCCTTTCCCTGGGAAATATCCCACAGGGAAATCCATAAAATTCAGCCCCTCTGGCTGGAATTCCTCCCCCTCCCCTGGCCAACCTGGGCTGTTCAGCAGGAAAAAAATCACCCAAGATTTTCTGGGTTGAGAAGTGAAGCAGCAGATTGCCACGAGATGCAGAAAAACTGCTTTAAAAATAGGAAGGAAATACAGTTTCGCATTTGTGTTAATGGCAGCTTTGCTTTCATTATCTGCCAGCCCCGTGCTCGGCTTTAGATGCAATTAAAATGAGAGAAATAAAATACTCGATGGAAGGAGCAGCGTTTGCTGGTAATGAAATGTTTATGGATCAATTTGTACCCCAGTAAAGAGTGAATGAATTTACTGCAGGAGGAAAGAAAACAAAGTGGAGATAAGCACCGAAAATCACTCGGACGCCAGACATTCACAAAATGCTATTATTTCCCCTCAGAAAAGATAATATTGATTGTGGAGAAGTGTTTGGACAACGCCAACAACGTGTTTTGCTGATAAAACACAATGACCCATTTAGGAGATGTCTGTACAGAAAACAGCACGGGCTGGAATAAAACTCCACATTTCAGATCTCCTTTGATAAATCCCCAGAAGAGAAAACCTTGCCATGACCTCCTCTCCTCCACAGTTCTGCTCTCTCCAGGACACCGGGGCTGGCATTGTGCTGGAGCAGGTGCCCCAACTTTTGCTTAAAATGTGACAGATTTCATCTGTTCCTACTTCATTTTCCACTTCTAACGCGGGCGAAATCCTGTTTGCATATTTACAACAAAAAGCAAAAATTCAATTAGGTTCCTAAGGGCAGGAACAGATTTATTCAGTGCCTGGAATAACAAAAGCCTCAGCTGGGATGAAAGGGAAAAACATCTCCACGCTACCAAACATTTAAAGGAAGTTTTGATCTGATGCAGTTTAATGTGTACACAGAGGGGGGAAAAATTCTCAGAGAGTTTTGCTGCTTTTAACTAAGATGAAATGTTTTACATCCTTGTGGGTTCAGCCACTATTAGGAACAGCATCGGATCGCAATCCCACAAAAGAATAACAAAGGTTTGGGGGGAAGCAGCGGGATTCCCTCACTGTTATATTTTTACAGAAGAAATGAGTCTTTCTCTAAAGTGGCGGGAGAGGAGAGTTTCATGCAAATCGCTCAGCTTTGTCTTTGAGTTTGGGGATGATCCAAATCCTGCTCCCAGCTCTACCCCGGCACTGGAAAGCTGCGGCTCAGGAGAAACCTCAAAAAAAAAGGAAGAAGAATAAAAAAACCCGCAAAAAGGGGAAAACGGGGCATGGAGAGAAAGAAAAAGAAAGGAAGAAAAAGGGAGAGGAATTAAGAGAAAGGATGATTGGTTTGAAATGCCAGAGGACTGGAAAAGCTCTGTTCCTTTCCAGAACAAAAGGTGAGGGATAACAAGCGCCACACCCTGAGAGGACCTGGGTGGGGCAGAGGGTCCCAGGTGTTCCTGGGAATTGTCTGGATCACCCCAGCCCGGTGGCTTTTGTAGGAATCCGTTTGTCCCACGTGGCTGCTGAGGGCCCACGGAGCTGCAGGCTAACCCAAACTTGTCCATCCCTCGTGTTTAATCCAAATCCGTGGAATTTCTGACCCCACGACGGATCCACGGTGAAGGTTCCACCTCGGAGCAGGGAAAGACAAAGTACTGGCCAGGCTCCGTCACCTCTGGGTGACCTGCAGGACACAAAATCCTCTTGTTGAAATCTGCTGCTGCCTCTGCAGGGTCGTTCAGGTTCAGCTTCCATCGTTCCAGCAGGGTCAGGGCTCGGAAAAGAAAATTTCTCACCCCAATTTAGAGCAGAAATTGTGCTCAGGAATAAAATCACTTCAGAAAGTCAACACCTGACCTTCCCTCGGAGCTGAGCACTGACCAGCACAGCCAGCAGCACCTCTGGAAGAGCCAAATAAATCAGATTTCTCTGTCTCCAATCTGCTCTTCCCCTGCGGCGCGATGGAGGCGAAAAAGTCATGATTCAAACTCGCCAAGTTCCCCGAGAATCCTGACAGGCAACGGATGAGCGCGGCATGAAATATGCAAAGGGAAGACTCATCTTTGCCTGAGGACTGGGGAAGAGGCTGAATCCCAACCCACACACCCGAAAAAAGGCTTTTTTGAAAGGATTCCAAGGCTCCAGGACTTCGGGAGCAACGTGGATTCAGACTGCGGATAGGTTGATGCTCCCTGCGCCAAAATGGGGCATCGACCAGAAATAGCCCCTTAATTAAATGTTCCCCGAAAAGTTCGTTTAGCTCCCCGGTGAACTTTCCTGCAGATCCCAGGAAGTGAAGGCTTCGGAGGGTGCAGTGCTCGAGCACCTGCAATGCTTTAATTACACTAGTTTTTCACAAAATTCTCTATTTCTGCCCTCGGAACAGGGATCCTTTTTCAAGTCAGATCCTTTCGGGAAGCTGAGCCGAGCTTCCCAAAAACCCTTGGGATTGGACCTCCTCAAGCTGAATCAGTTCCCAACTTATTAAACTGGGCTATAAGTAAGGTATAAAAGTGATCCATAATTCATGAAATTCGCAACCTTTTGCTGAAGGAGACTTGATCCTCAGCAATTGAAAAAAATGATTTTTTTTTTAGTCCGGAAACAATTATGGAATAACCAAATAACACAAGTTGGAGCATTCAGCCATTCCTCCATCCTGGAATGGATTTACCAAGCTGGAATACAATATTTTATAAACCTTCAATGTCTCACGGACTTCCGCTGATTGAGGATCAACAACATTCCCACAGAACTGGCTTAAGACAAAACCGTTGTCGATTTCTCTATTTTCGACATAGTGTCAAAAACCACTGTCGATTTCTCTGTTTTAATTATTTCTGATATTTTCCCTGTCGCCTGCGGGGTAACAAGTTTGATTTTGCGAAGGGCAGCAGCACCTCCAAAGAATTTACCAGGCTGTTTGCTCACCACCCAATCGATTTGACCTCTGCTGGCTCACCTGCTCCTTGAAATTCTCTGGGAACCTCAGGAGTCACCGGGCCGGGGGATAATTCTTGAATCAGGTTTTCACACCAGTGCTGAACATCTTCATATCCCAACGATTCTGGGAAAATGTGGAAGCAGCCAAGAGGTTCCAGACCACCCGGCTCGGGTCATGCTGCAATTCCCAGATCCATCTGCAAAATTCCTTGGTGGAGCAGTTAGAGGGGAAAAAAGGCAACGTGGAAATAGGCAGCAAAGGCATCTGCTGAGGAAAAACAGCTCCAAATTATAGCAAATCTGAAAATTCTTGGTTTGCTATTCATAGCTTCTTCCGTCAACTTGTCAGAGGAGATTTCTGACTCTCGGCACAAAAGGTTTCTATTCTGTAGCAGTCGAATTTGCGATTGGATGCAAATCAAGCTGTTTTCCCTTCCTTTATATTTTGGATTTCCAGCCTGATGTTATTGAACGGAGAGGGAAGAGCTGCCAAACGAGCTCTGAGTGGATGTCCCTTCCATGGAAACAGGGATGGGAATTGATTTTGGCCTCGGTGGGGGTGAGGGAGAGGCAGAAAATGATGTTTGTGCATGTTGGGGGCATTTTTTTCCCCTTTTAAAATCATTATTGTCTGGAAATCCCCATGCAGTGACATCCCAGCCCTGCCTTCAGCCTCTCCAGGGCTCTCACACCTCCAAGGCAGCTCCGGGAGCAATTCCAAGGCTCATTCCACACCTGGAATAAACCCCACATCTCCCAGTTTCCAGCAGAAATCCCTGCTCCAGGAACATCCCCGTCTTTATAATAAACCCATGGAGGTTCCCCGGAGAGGTGAACCCACCAGGCCCAGCTCAGGGAGCTTTTACCTGCTCCAGCCCCAATTTCTGATATTCGGGCAGAATTCTGGTTCAGTTGGAGGAATAATTTGTTGCAGGGCTGGGAATTCGAGAGGGAAATGATCCTTTCAGGAATGACAAACCCATTCCCACCAACTCACCCCGTTATTCCCACATCCGACGCAATTCCAGAATCCGCAATCCCATCCCAATCCCTCTGCTCCGCGGTTTTAACCCAAACCACAACCCTGAAGTCCTCCCAGTCCCCATCAAGCCCCAAACCATCTCAATCCATTCCTTTTCCACCCTGCCAAACCCCTGACAGGTCAATCCCAAACCTCCCCACGTGAGAAATGTGGGATTAAGACGAAGGAATTAAAATGTGGAATTAAGATGAAGGAAGAGTCTCGTTCCCATCAGCCAAACCCTACAATTATCTTGTTTTGGACAGATTGTGGCGCCGAGCTGGGAAACAGAAAACTCCTGAGGATGATCAAACCTCCCAGGCTGCTTTTATCCCAGGAATGTTTCATCCACCTGACTCTGTTGGCAGGGATCTGCTTTCCCTTCTGAGCCCACCGGGTGGAAAATTAGCTTCAGCAGGCAGGAATTCTGAAATTCAGGCAGAATTTGGGGTCTGTTTGAGGAATAGTTTGGTGTGAAGGTCGGGAATAGGAGAAAGGTGATTTCCACCTGTTGGAAAATTCACTTCAACAGACAGAATTCTGAAATTTGGACAGAATTCTGGTTCATTTGAAGGAATAATTTGTTACAGGGTTGGGAATAGGAGAAAAGTGATTTCCACCTCTTGGAAAATTTACTTCAACAGGTAGGAATTCTGAAATTTGGGAAGAATTCTGGTTCAGTTCGAGGAATAATTTGTTACAGGGTTGGGAATAGGAGAAAAGTGATTTCCACCTCTTGGAACATTTACTTCAACAGGTAGGAATTCTGAAATTTGGGAAGAATTCTGGTTCAGTTCGAGGAATAATTTGTTACAGGGGTCAGGAATGGGAGAACGGTGATTTCCACCTGTTGGAAAATTCACTTGAACAGACAGAATTCTGAAATTTGGACAGAATTTTGATTCAGTTCAAGGAATAATTTGGTATGAAGGTTGGGAATAGGAGAAAGGTGACTTCCACTTGTTGGAAAATTCACTTAAACAGTCAGGAATTCTGAAATTTGGGCAGAATTCTGCTTCAGATGGAGGAATAATTTGGCAGTAATAATAATTAAGGTTGAGAATAAGATCAAGGTGATCCCAGCTCAGGTGGGACTCCGAGTTCCTCTGCTGAAATCAGGGAAATCACAAGGATAGAATTTATCAGCCAGGACTAGGATTTTTTTAGTGAAAATAGCAAAAAAAGGAAAAATTCAAATGAGGAAATGAGGGAAAATTTTAAAAAAAAAAAAAAAGAAAAAAAAGGAAGAAAATAAAAGTAATATATAAGAAATTCCCAACCAATTCTCCTTCCATCCCCCCAGCTCACAATGCCTTTGGCATCCTCTCTTTTCACTGATATTTTGCCATTTGAGCTCAAACCCTCCACATTTTTGGCACTGTTATTTCTCTGTTTTGCTGCAGAGATTTTTTTTTTGAGCTGAATTCTCTGCAAACAGGGACTTTTCCTCCTCTGCAGGTGTCGCCTTGCCCTGAGGGTACAAATGGGATTTGGTTTAAAAAATGGAGAGCGCTTGGAGATTGCTCCTCCTCGGAGCTCATCAAATCACTCCTGCAAGGATCTCTCTGCTCTGAAAAAATGGCTTTTCATGGAATTGTTCCTGGAAACCTTCAGTGCTGGCGAAATCTTGGGAAAACAGTTGTTCTTTTCAGAAAATGCACAAACCCTGCGTTTAAGGTTCTTTCCTCTCTCGTTTTTAAGACAGCAAAAAATGATAATGGAGAGTTTTTATAGATTTCCCCTCTTTTGATTCTTCGATTGAAGCAGCACCTTCCCCTGTTGATTCCCAGCACCTCCAAGATTCCGGGAAATTCAGGAGGAGAAAAACCGAAGGGGAAAAGATGGAATGAGAGCAAGGCTGCCCTAAAGCATGGATATTCCCAAGGATTGATGGCTTTTGTTCCATCCTGGGGGGCAGCAATGGGGCAGAGAGCACAGGATGGGTGACAAAGACTCGAGAGGTGCCACCACCCCCAGGAACATTTTTAGCCTCATGAATTTTGGGAATTGCTCAGACTGGAGAATTCAGTCACATCCATGGCTAAGGTTGGTCCCACGGAATCATCGCATTCTGGAGAATTCAGTCACCTTAAATCCCATCCAGTGCCACCCCTGCCATGGCAGGGACATCTCCCACCATCCCAGGGTGCTCCAAGCTGGCTTTGGACACTTCCAGGGGCAGCCACAGCTCCTCTGGGAATTCCATCCCAGCCTTTCCTCACCCTCCCAGTCAGGAATTCCTTCCCAATATCCCATCTGAACCTCCCCTCCTTCAGCTGAAGGCCATTCCCTGTGTCCTGTCCCTCCAGCCCTTATGGAGGTGCTGCTTCAAGTTAAAGAAACAAAATTAGGGAAATCCATAAAAATTATTCAGTATCATTTTGACAACTTTGTGATCTTAAAAATGAGAGAGGAAAGAACCTTAAGCTCTCCATCCTCGTACTCTGCAATTCCCAGATTTCACATGCCCACTCTTTACAAGGGAATTAAAGCTGTGTGGAAACGCAGGAATGAGGAGATGGGAAAAAAAAGGAGGAGCCCATCCTCCACTACCTGGTGCAGGAGCAGCTCTGCTGCTGATTATTTCACTTTCAACCTGAAATCTGGGAATTCTGAATTCCTTTCCACAGGGATATTGGGAGGCTCAATTCAATAGCTGCTGATTATTCAAATTTCAACCTGAAATCTGGGAGTTCCTTTCCACAGCAACATTGGGAGGAGGTGAAACACAAAAGTGAGTGATAGGTTAATGAAGAGAAATTTTCTGCTGAAATATCCTGGGTCTGAAATCCCAGGAATTCAGGGAATCAGATATTGTGTTCTCCACGTTTGGCTACATGAGAGTTATTGGGTGAAATCAGTGCTCACGGAAATGGAGAAATGGAAACAATTCCGATGGTTCTGGTGCTTTCATCTCCCTGCTCATGGGAGATTGGAGAACAAGAAATTTCCCTGATGAAATTCCCTAATTTTTAATGGAAACCTTGTGCAGATGAGTCATGTGAAACCAGCCTGATCAGTTTTATTTCTAATTAGGAGGCATTCCTGTGATTATGGAAGGAACCATCCCATCTTTCCAGAACCTCCTTGGCAGCTTCCCAGCCTTTTAAATTGTTTGGGCAGCGAGGGCAGCACTGAAGGACAACATCACAGAAAAACCTAAAAACTCCAATTCTGCTGTTTCCCAGAATCCCGGAATTGTTCGGGTTAGAAGGAACCTTAAATCGCATCCCATTCCATGGGCACTTCCACCTTTCTCCTCGTCCTCCAAGGACATGGATCCTCTGTTACCATGGATATCATTAAATAGAAAAATAAGGAATTTTCGGCAGCAGTGAGAAGTGATGGATGTGCAAGGGAGTGAAGGACAACACCAGAGGAAAACCTAAAAACCACAATTCCCAGAATCCCAGAATTGTTGGGATTTGAAGGGACCTTAAATTTTGTCCCATTCCACCTCATTCCATGGGCACTTCCACCTTTCTCCTTGTCCCCCGAGGATCCTCTGTTACCATGGATATCATTAAATCGAAAAATAAGGAATTTTCGGCGGCAGTGAGAAGTGATGGATATGGAAGGGATTTTCACCAGGGATTTTGGGAGATCAATCTTCCCGAGAATAAATCTCCACCTCAGCCCATGTTTTGATGGAGTTGGGTGAGGGTTGTGCTCATCCTCTGATCCTCCCACCCTGTCAGGGCTGAGGGAGCTCCGGGAGGAAGGTTGAGGGAGGAATGTCATTTGGAGATGCTTCTGTCACCCTGCCGTCTCCAAAAAAATGCAGGAAGAAAAGTCAAATAACAAAAATCCCAAACCCACACAGCCTCTTCTCCCCCTCCCAACTCACTGGGAGCCCAGGGATATATCAAAAATAGGGTTTGAGGGGAGGTTTTGGAGAAGAGGAGCCATCAGTCACCTCCAGGCCCTAAATGAGAACATCTCAACTCCGAGACACTTCAGCCTCTCACCCAGTCAAAACCAAACCCTGACTTCACGAACACTGAGTTTCCTTCAGATAACTTGAAAAAAAAAAAGATTGAATTATTTCCTTTCCTCCTTCTCCTTCCCTGAAAAACATGGAGCATTATCTAAATGTGGATCTGGCTCAGTCAGAGCAAAAATTCTATTTTTCTCCTTTTTTTTTTTCCTTTTTTTCTCCACTTTTTCACTCAACATTTCCTTGCCCCTTGCAGCAGAGGGGAGGGTGGCAGTGCAGGGCCAGGCTGAAGGTCCAGAGACCCCAAGGCCACTTCTGTCTGGGTGAATATTTAGGAAAAAAACACGTGGGAAACACAACCAACGATCCCTCCTTTCCAATTTCCATAGAAACGGCAACTTGTAGCTTTTCCAAGGCAGAAGAACTCACATTATCAGCTGTGTTTATTGTCCCTGGAGGCTGTTCTTTTGGAAGTGCATCTTATTTTCTCTCCGAATTAACTTCCATTTTTGCCCTCCCAAACACCCTGTGGCAACGAGCTCCACCGCTGGAAAACACAGGGAAAAACCACCCCAAACTTCCTTTTTTCTTTTTTTTTTTGGTTGTTTTTATAACCTGCTGATGAGTTTTAAAAGGCCCTGCAGATGCTTTTAAGTTTGAAAGGCAAATAAGTGCCAAATCATCATTCCTACCTGTGGGCTGAATTTGAGTCAGTTCAGGCTTAATTTCCATCAAACTGCACCAGTGTCGTTTTCCTTAAGTACCTTTTCCATAAGGAAGAGCTGATAATGGACCAATTTGTGCTGCTGTATCAAATCCACAGCAATTCCATCACTTTGTTAAACGATAAATCTGAACAGGCATTAGTTGGACTAAAAGCAGGGTTTTGCATCTCGCTGGGCTTTTCCTCCCAAACCTCCTCCATGTTTTCCAAAATGTTGTACCAAGTGCATCTCCTGTTTTATAACCGAATTATTTACCCCCAGCTGCACACGATGGATTTCCCCAGTGAGATGTGGACATTGCTCAAGGTTTACAGTGTGAAGGAAATTGGAGCAAAAGCTGAAATAAACCGAAATTTGCCTTTCAAGCACCCAATTCCGGGCAAAAATACCACCAAAAATAGAGGAATTGCTAACAAAGTGAATGAAGTCACTGTGTTTTTCATTGCCTTTTATTTCCTGGAGATACCCAAGGAAAAAAACTCCCTTAAATATCTGTTCCCACTCTTTCAGCGGGAAAATTCCTTAAAATTCCACCAAAAATAGAGGAATTCTGAACAAACTGAATGAAGTCACTCTGTTTATCATTGCCTTTTACCCTCCTGGCTCCCTCTCCTTTATTTCCTGGAGATACCCAAAGAAAAACTCCTTTAAATATCTATTCCCACTCTTTCAGGCAAAAATACCACCAAAAATAGAGGAATTTTGAACAAACTGAATGAAGTCACTGTGTTTTTCATTGCCTTTTACCTTCCTGGCTCCTTACCTTTTATTTCCTGGAGATACCGAAGGAAAAACTCATTTAAATATCTGTTCCCACTCTTCCAGGCAGAATTCCACGAGGTTAAATATCTGTTCCCACTCCTTCAGGCAAAATTCGACGAGATTTTGGCCATCAGTAATTCCCAGGAGAGGTTTTAAGACCAAGATGTTCCCAATGGTCTGCGGTCATTCCTCTACCATCTCCCAAAGGCCATGACATCAACTCTTGGGATAAAGATGAATCCAGAATGGAGACCTCGACTCCCATAAATCGAGATTCCAGGTGTGAATCCGTGTCCTGAGCACCCTAAATCCAAGAGAAATGCAATCACCCCCAGCCTCGCTGATTTCAGAGCTCACCGGGTGTATTTATATCCCAAAGACGTCGCTGGGGGAAGGCTCTGGGGCTGGAAAAGTCATTTTAGCGGCAGTTCCGCCACGAAATACAACTCCTGTTAGCAGAGGTCAGGAGGAGTGTTTTCATAAAATATTCCTGTCTGCTGACACCGTCCTTGGTCAAGTGCTGGGCACTGATCTCAGCGTTCCCTCCAAAGGCCTGCTCCTCCGCGGGTTGCGGCTGCAACATGACAACCTCGTAAAAAATTCTAAAGGTCAGGCCTGAGCTCCGAGGAACCCATCAGCCAGCAGGAAAAGCGGAGCTAAATCACAAGCGGCTGCACAAACATAAAATATAAAATTCACGCTGAACAGCTGTGTTTCCACAAAGATGAACCAGGCCAAGGTGACCCATTGCAGGAGATAAACCCCTCACATCCCCTCCTTTTCTCCCCGTGGGCTCCTTGGGTGCTGCTGCGGTGAACAGTTGGAGGCAATTCCGAGGTAATTAAGCCTTAGATTAACACTGCTGTCCCATAACTGACTAATTCCACTTTAATTCATCTTGAGGATACTGCTGAGCTGATTTTTGATCTGAAATCCCATCCCGATGCAGCTTTAAGCAACTTCTGCGTTGTGTTGAGTTAAAGATGATTTGTCCAAATATTCCAACTTCTGCATTGTGTTGAGTTAATGACGATTTGTCCAAATATTTCAACTTCTGCATTGTGTTGAGTTAAAGATGATTTGTCCAAATATTCCAACTTCTGCGTTGTGTTGACTTAAAAAATGGTTTGTCCAAGTGTTTCAACTTCTGCATTGAGCTAAAGATGATTTGTCCAATTGTTTCAGCTTCTGAGTTGTGTTGAGTTAAAGACGATTTGTCCAAGTGAAATCCCACCCTGATGCAGCTTTAAGCAAATTCTTGTGTTGAGTTGAAGACGATTTGTCCAAATATTCAAACTTTTGTGTTGTGTTGAGTTAAAAATGGTTTGCCCAAATATTCCAACTTCTGCATTGTGTTGAGTTAAAGACGATTTGTCCAAATATTCCAACTTCTGTGTTGTGTTGACTTAAAAAAATGATTTGTCCAAGTGTTTCAACTTCTGCATTGAGTTAAAGATGATTTGTCCAAATATTCCAACTTCTGAGTTGTGTTGAGTTAAAAATGATTTGTCCAAATATTCCAACTTCTGTGTTGTGTTGAATTAAAGATGATTTATCCAAGTGAAATCCCACCCTGATGCAGCTTTAAGCAACTTCCATGTTGTGTTAAAGATGATTTGCTCAAGTGTTTCAACTTCTGCGTCGTGTTGAGTTAAAGGCGATTGTCCAAATATTTCAACTTCTGCATTGAGTTAAAGATGATTTTTCCAAGTGTTTCAACTTCTGCATTGTGTTGAGTAAAAGCCAATTTGTGTCCCAACAAGTGGCTGCCGATGCCTCAGATCCACCATTCATCCCCTGTGGCGTCACAGAGCTCTGATCTCTCTGGGAACTCGGGATGAAGATGCAAAGAAGTCCTACAAAGCCACCACAGCCTCCCCAGCCTTTGCTCTGGTACTACCCTGAGGGTTCATCCCACCCGTGGTCCTTGAGAAGGATCTGACAGCAGGGTCAGCCTCATTATCGCATCCTCCAAGTGCATCTCCTGCCCTCCAAGGTCAGGCAGCTTCTCCTCGTTGTGGCTTTCCACACTTCTCTGGGATGAGGCTGAGGAGGAACACAAAGCCCCCGCGGGAATGTCGTGCTCTGAAGCAGCGACTTCTGAGCTGTGACAGCTCTCAGAACCTGGACTTTCGGGTTTTGTCTGAAGTGGCCTCTTCAAGGCCCCTCTGCAGGCCTTTTCATCCGAGTCAGACAGTCACATCTCCTCGCATGGGTGGCTTTGAACCCTCGGCTGCAGCGGGAAGGAAGAGCTCCGTCCTTCTGGCCCATGGCTCTGATTTATTGTGCCTGGAACAGCAGCACGGCACCCAGTTTTGTCAGGCGGGTCAGGAGGTTAAGGAAAAGGTCTGAGAAGAAAACTTAACCTCCCTGAGATGGAAATTAGTGCTCACAAAGATGCGTGGGGGAGAGAAATATTGGAGGATAAAAGTGGCTGCAGTGACTTCTTTTAGTGCAAGACCCGCTGCAAGGGAGTTAGGACTCCACAGCCTGAAAAAAGGCAGAACTTTGCCATGTGGACAGCGAAAGTGAGGACTAAAAGTTAGCACAAGCGATCAAAATGGCCTCCAACAAAACAGAAATAAGATCTTGTGAGGGAATCCAAAGGTGCTGGGTTGGGATGGAGCAAAAAGCATCCCGAGTGCCCACAGCGACTCATCAGCTACTTCTGCAGCCTTCAAACCTGACTGCACATTATCCCCAATCCCCGAAACAAACTCATTCCTTCACTTTCCCTCTCCTTCGACCTGCAGATGATTAATCCAGGCACCTAAAAGCCACTAAAAGCCAAGTACAGGATTCATTTCCCTCTCCTCCCTGCTCTCTGCCTTTCAGGCCGTGCCAGAGCCCGAGGCTTTGTCACTCGGAAAAGGTCAGGCAGCATTTACAGAGCCCAAACACGGCCTTTGAGGCGCAGCCTGTCCCAAACCTCCGTGAAGCTCCAGCTGCATGGCAAATGGGCAGCAGTTCTGGAAATCAGGTCACGGGAGCATCAGGCTCGGAGAAGAATTCCGAGCAGGTTGTGCGGCGAGAGAGAGGAGCTCTGCCGAAGGGTTTGCACTTCAAGAGGAATTAATTTCCTCCAGCAAGGCACAGCTTTGCCATGTTGGGACTGGTGTTGCTGCCGTGGGAGAAATCCCTTCTTCTCGGGGTTCTGGGGGAAGGCAAGAGGTCGTTTTCCCTCTTTTCATGTGGCAGCAGCTCTGCGGAATGATGATGCTGGCAGACACTTGATTCCCGGGAACTTCAGTGAGAGTGTGGATGAGGAGGATCAAGAGCTGCTGCTCTGGAAGTGACAAGGAGCCCAGGTTGACACGCAGGGATTACAACCCCAGGCACTGATTCCTGGCGTGGAAATCTGCTCCTCTCAACAGCGAGGCTCTGAGATCAGATGTGCGACAGAGACGGCGTGAAAAATGTGAGGTATAAGAGCAGGAGGGGAAAAAAGGCAACGGGGGAGATAAAAATCTTGTAGCAGTGCATAAATACAGATTTCTCCAAGATCCTACTTAGAGGCTTCACTTCTGGCTTGGCCAGAGCGTTGCCTTTTTCAGCCTGGAAATGAAAATTCGAGGTAATTTTAGTACAGGAGGAAACATAGAAATGGATTTTTCTCGGAGCTCCAGGGGCAGTTCTGGAAGAAGATCCACAAAAGCCCAAACCCCACAGGGCTGAATACAGTGTGATAGGTTTGAGGAAATTAGCAGAATTGATCAGAAGCACTAATTAGGAGCACAAGTGGTGATGCAATTCCCCCCAGGTCAAGCTCCTTCTATGGAGCTCCCTACTCTCGGAATTAGCTGGACTTGTTGCTGAAAATGTGTGTTGAAGATTTAGTTTTCAACTCTGGATCCCAGGAAGAACCAAGACAGGAGAGGAGCTTTGTGTCCACCAGGGCTTGGAGCTCTGCGATGGCTTTGGTCTTTCTAGCTGGGGAAAAGGGCGGGGAAAACACTGTGAAAGACACAAATATATGAAAGGAAAAAAAGGCAAAAATCATCCTGCATCAAGAGCGAAGCATTGATTTCTCAGCCCGTGGTCAGCGACGCTGAAAACGAGGAGGCAGGAGCAGGGATCATTTATAACCAGCACCCCTCTCACCCCATCTGCTGCTGCCCTGCTGCCCAGGCTGTGACAGAAGCCGAGCACAGGAGGGGATGAAATTCTGCTCTCCCCAGCCCTGTCCGAGACTGAAACCATCTGCAGCAGCAGCAGCAGCCACAGCTTGGGTTTCACTTCTCCCGTGCCAAGAGCTCCACTCGAGCGTCGTTGTTGTATCAACCATGAGCCTGGCGGACCCTGAGGGTTTGGGAAAGGGTGGGAGAGCGTGAGAGGGAATTTAACCGTCCATGTTAACACATCCTTCGTGTCTGAACCTCACTAGGAGGAATGAAGCTGTGAGGATTCCAGGAGGAGCAGGGAGTGAGGATTCACCTGGTTTCTTACAGGTGCAACATTTCCAGCTCTAGGGTTGCTGTGCCCAGCCCCAAAATTAATGCAAAACACAGGGGAACAACAGCAGCCGCAGAGGTGGAAGAAGAGGTGACAGGGATTTGTCAGAATTCAACTTGCAGGAGGTCAAGGAGTCACAGAACTCAATTTATTTGTGTTTAACTATGGCCGCGGACGTGATGTTTGCCCATATTTACACACGAGAATATTGCACGGGAGAGTTCAGGGCTCAAATAATCCAAACTGCCTGAATTCCCCTCGGATCTGGTAAAACGTGAGTGTTTAATAAACTCAGAGGTGGCTTTGAAAAGTGTTTCACTCTGCGCCTACAATATTTACCCTGAGTATTTCTAAAGTGCAGGCGCCTAAAATTCCACTTGGTCAAAGGTTCTTTCCTGAAAGCTTCAGCTTTGAAATCAAACCGAACTAAATGTGGTCCCCAGTCGACAAATCCCACACAAGGGATGAAGCTGAGTTGGGGGAGCTTTTAAAGACATCCAAAAATTGATGCTGAGCTGTGCAGCAACTCCCAGGTTATTTTTTGGAGAGGTTGAAGTTTCAGGTTTTGTTTTCAGACATAGACTCAGAGAGAAAATGCTTTAAAAACCTGGATTTTCCACAAAAGTTATCCAACCCCCTCCCCCTCGTGCAATTCCCAGGTTGTTTTTCTGAGGGGGTTAAATTTGGGGTTTTGTTTTTAGATGTAGATGCTGAGAGAAAACCGTTTAAAAACCTGGATTCTGTTTTCCACAAAGGTCATCCAACCCCCTCCCCACCATGTACAATTCCCAGGTTATTTTTTTGAGTGGAGGGGAAGTTTGGGGTTTGTTTTCAGACATAGACTCAGAGAGAAAACCCTTAAAAAAACCTGGATTTTCCATCAAGGTCATCCAACCCCCTCCCCCTCATGTCAAACTCTCCATCCCCAGGAGGAGGCAAAGCGAATTTGGGGTCTGTGGAGAGGCTGGCCGGTCAGTGGGGCAGGAGCAGGAATTCCAGCGATCCATGGGCAGCTCCAGGTCACATTCCTGCTCTCCCTTTGCCCATTCCTGCTCCTCCCAGTCTGCCCAGCACTGAGAGAAGAAAATCTCCCGCTGGGAATCCTCGTCACACTCACGTCAGTCCTTTCTCCTGGCTCAGCTCAAACCCTCGGATTCCTGCAGCTCAGAGAGTCTCAAACAGGGCGATTTCAGCATCACAGCCCCCAAAATGTGCCCAAAATTCAGTTCTTGTATATTCATCCTCTTTAGCTCTGCATTATCATGAAGCAACATTGAAATGGATCCTTGGCCAGAGTAATTGGGGTAAATTAATTGCAGCGTTTGTTAATTGGACCTGAAGTTGCTCAGGAACTTACAAATTCATTCCAACCAAAGGAATTAAGTTCCCAGGGCTGCTGGAGCTCCCACCACCTTTAAAACATAATTTGAAGGAAAAAAAAAGAAACAAAATGAATTATCAGCAGCATCCTGTTGGTCCTATAATAATGTGGAAATGTGGTGGGAAAGAAAGAGCAAAAATTATTTTGTTAGGAGAGGAAAGAATCACTACTGCCATGAAGATTCTGTCCAAACCAACCCCACAGCAGCTTCCCTGAGCTCCTGGAAAATGAGAGGTGTGCTCTTCCTCCGAGCTAACAGGGGTTTTAGGGCTGCTGGAATGTGGGGAATGGATTTTTTTTCTAACATTTCTTTCCAAAGCTGTTCGACCACGAGCGGTGTGAGAGCAGATAAATCCCAGTTTTTCAGCAGAGCTCAGCAGGGCGGCACCAAATGCTCCCGAAAAAGCAGAGCAGGGACATTTTGGAGACGAAATTCAAAGTGCAAAGTGCAGGCGACACACGGAGCAGTTTGGAGAAAACAAACCCTTAGGGCTGGGAGGAGAAGGGGATTTAAAACTGAGATGAGCCCAGTTGGGAACACTCAGCCCAGTGGCTGCAGACACTGGGAATGCACAAAAAAAACCCCCAAAAAAACAAAGCTGACAGGATTTGTCTGTGGTCTCCGTGTTTAAATCCGGTGGGAAAAGTAAGGATAAGTGACCATATGGAAAGTGGAATTTGATCTGCCTCTCCTCGCTGCCTGACACACTCCCAGGTCTCTCCATCGCCATGGACACGGAGAGAGGACACGGAGCTCGGGGAACGCGTTCTGCTGCTGGAAATGTCACCCTGCTGGAGGGAGTGTGAGGAACAGCGGGGACTGCGCTGGGATTTCGGTTCTAAATGGAGAAATGGAGTGGAAATTCACTCTCAGATTGAAGATGTTTGTGGGAACTCAGTGATGACAGAGTCTCCAAACACAAAGTTCATCCCAGCAGAGATCAGGACAAACCTCTCCATTTCCAGCTCTGCTCTCATCATGATTTCTAGGACCAAACAAGGCCAAAAACCCAGCTTTTTCCCCTGGAAAATTTCATTTCATTATTCATTTCATCCTTTGCACATGAAGATCCCAAAACCACTCTGAATTTGTACAACCCTGACTGCAGCAGAATCAATTTCTAACAGCCACTGACATCACCCAGCTCAGCCCTCAAAGAGGATTTGACTCCCTCAGTTAAATTTAGCTGCTGTTAACAGGCACTGATTTCCCTGCCTGGGCATTCATAGATTTATTCTATTCCAGAAAAAAAATTCCTCCTGCTGTCTGCAGCATTCCTGAAGCTGGAGAGGACGGGAGTGAAGCTGCTCAGGGTGGTTGGAGCTGCAGGGGAGGGCTGGGGGGGAATATTGAATTCCAGCAGAAATCAGGGAAGTTTGGAACTAAGATCAGCATCCCAAAGGTTTGGGTGAGGAGGGAAAGCAGCCCTGAGCTGCCATCACCGCTAGGCCACTCCGGCAGGAGGTATTTAATGGGATTATGGAATGGTTTGGGTAGGAAGGGATTTTAAATCCCATCCTGTGTCACCCCAGCGACATCTCCCACCATCCCAGGGTGCTCCAGCCTGGCTTTGGACACTTCTAGGGATCCAGGGGCAGCCACAGCTCCTCTGGGAATTCCATCCCAACCCCTCCCCACCCTCATTCCTGCCCAAAATCCCACCTATCCGTGCTCCCTGTCACCCTGAAGCCATTCCCTGTGTCCTGTCCCTCCATCCCTCATCCCAACCCCCTCTCCCCTCTGTCCTGCAGGATCCTCCAGGCACTGGGAGGTCACAGCTCGGTCACCCCAGCCCTGCAGGCTGAGCCAGCCCAGCAGAACTAACAAGAAACGCTTCCCAAACTTTCACATCAGGAGGAATAAAAAGCAGAGAAAGTTCCCAGCTCTCGCCGTGCATTTTTTGGGAAGCTGAGGGCCCTGGGAATGGGAATGGAATGGGAATGGCAATAGGAATGGCAATGGGGATGAGAAGGGAAATGGGAATGGGAATGGGAATGGGAATGGGAATGGGAATGGGAATGGGAATGGGAATGGA
>VZRM01003043.1:21495-32951 GCA_013397955.1 Grantiella picta | reverse complement strand
GAAAAGTCTCATTAAATAGCCAGGGCTGAACAAATCCCACCCCAAAAATTCCCAGAGTAAAATCCCAGGGTTAACAAAAATTCCACCTGGAAAATTCCCTCAAAATCCACGGGGCTAAAGAAATTTCAACCTTCAAGATTCCCAGAGTAAACCAGGGCTACACAAATTCTACCCCAAAATTCCCAGAGTAAAATCCCACCCCAAAATTCCCAGAGTAAAGCAGGATCACAGAAATCCCGTATTGAAAATTCCCACAAAAAACCCAGGGCTGAACAAATCCCATTCCAAAATTCCCAAAGTAAAATCCCACCCTGAAATCCCCAGAGTAAACCAAGGTTACAAAAATCGCACCTGGAAAATTCCCACAAACCCCCAGGGCTACGCAAATTCCATCCAAAAATTACCAGATTCNTTCCCAAAGTAAAATTCCACCCTGAAATTCCCAGACTAAACCAGGGTTACAAAAATCCTGCCTTGAAAATTCCCACAAAACTCAGGGCTACGCAAATTCCATCCCAAAATTCCCTAAGTAAAATCCCACCCCAAAATTCCCAGGGTAAACCAGGGTCACAAAAATCCCACCTGGAAAATTCCCACAAAAACCCAGGGCTACACGAATCTCACCCCAAAAATTCCCAGAGTAAACAAGGGTTACAAAACCCCTTGCCTTGAAAATTCCCATTAAAAACCCCGGGCTACATAAATCCACCCCAAAAATTCCCGTGGCAGGATTTATGGCCGGGGTGGGATTTGCTCAAAGGTTGGGCCTGGAGGTCTTTCCAGCCTTAATGATCCAAGAATCCAATTCTGAATTGAATAATGAATATTACTGAATAATTATTGAGTGTTATGCTCAGCGTTGGCCACTCTTTCTGCTGTAATCTCTATTTTTTTAGGTGTAAAAGTGCCTAAATCAGGGTCAGGGAAGGAAATTGTAATTTGGTGTCAGAAAGGGAAATAATCATCACACATGTCCCAAAATCTTCCCGGTTCTCTCATCAAACTGCTGGTGGTTTGGGCAAAAATGAGTTCTAATTTTTGAAATTTATGATTTTTAAAGTTTTAAATTTTAACTTAAATTTTAAAAATTTTAACGTTTTTAAAGTTTTAAATTTTAACTTTGTTAAATGGGAACAACTTGCGTTGTCTCTTTAACCTTATCCCAAAACACAACTGGTGTAGAGGACATGATGCCAACGAGAGGTTTTTCCTTTACTTTTCCAACACCTTTTCCCCCTAAATTTCTCCTCTTTATTTCCAGACATAACACCAACGAGAGGTTTTTCCTTTTCTTTTCCAACACCTTTTCCCCCTAAATTTCTCCTCTTTATTTCCAGACATGACACCAACAAGAGGTTTTTCCTTTACTTTTCCAACACCTTTTCCCCCTAAATTTCCCCTCTTTCTTCCCCACACCACATCCGGTTGCTAAACTCATTCCCCTGCCTGGATTTCCCCTCACTTCCCAAGCTATAAACTGATTTTCTGCCTGATGGGCACAGACGGCAATTCCTGAGCAGCTCCAACCCTACCGAGGTGTTCCCAGCACCTCTAACGAGCAGCATTTCATCCTCTCCAGCACTTCATTTAACTCTCAGCCCTCAGACGCTGCAGCAGCACAGACTTGTTTGAGTTCATCTACATCTCCATCGACCTGCCTGTCGTTTGCATTATTTATCAAAGCCCGGCGGAGCGTGCAGAGCTCCACCAAAAAGCTGCTCGAGCAGGCAGGTCCTGCCCAGACAAGCTGATCTGTTAAAAAGAAGAGGTTTGACACGAGGGGAAGGGCGGGTGAGGCGTGGAGCAGCTGGCGGGAGGAATTCCCTGTTTTTTGGGGGAATACGCTGATAATTTCAGGGTTGAGGTCAGGGACGATGGGGAGGAAGGGATGGATCCCTGCAGGGCTTGCTGGAGATTTCCCAGCTTTTAAAGTCATTTTCTTGGCTGAAATGCCTGGCATTTCCTGCCCAGGGATGTCGTGGGATGTTTTTTCTCTGTGGTTATGGTGATGCCTAAAATGCTGGTTTAAAATTTGAGCCGCAGACATGCAGTA
The DNA here is from genome assembly GCA_013397955.1 of Grantiella picta. Taxonomy (NCBI): domain Eukaryota; kingdom Metazoa; phylum Chordata; class Aves; order Passeriformes; family Meliphagidae; genus Grantiella; species Grantiella picta. The sequence goes on along the minus strand of VZRM01003043.1, from coordinate 30,898 downwards.
TAGGAAAAGGGTATTACCTTGGTTTAATAGGATCCCAGATGCACACCGACGACCCAGAGGCCCCCATATCCCCCGTGTACAATTTTATGGACTCCCTAGATTAGCATACCGATCTAAAATTCCCCAATGAGAAGTCTAACAAATGAAGTCATTGCCCCCTTGTTAAAATTACCTTCCCCCAAAACGGTTACAACTTAGTTTACAAAAACATGTCCCAGCGATGGGGCTCTTTTCAAGGCTGGTCCCTCATGCTCTTGAGATTGTGGAGATTGTTTCGTCTTCTCCAAAGAGTTCTGAGCGAGGCAAAGGTACAACGGTTGTAAACATGTAGGGTTAAGGTACAGAGAGTAAAAAAGTACAGGAATGGGGAAGGGTATAAAGGATATAAAAAGAGTATGAAAGTATAATGGAAAAGGACAAAAAACCCATCAGGCGTCAATGGCAGCAGGAGGCTGGAAAGGCGAAGGAATCAGAGTCACCTCGAGGGTGAGACGTGGAGGTTGGACACAAATCCCGCCCGAAAATTCCCACACAGAAAGCAGGGCTACAAAAATTCCTTCGGAAAATTCCCACAGGAAAAGCAGGGCCACACAAATGGCACCCAAAAATTACCGAAGGTAAACCAGGGCTGCCAAATTCTACCTGGACTTCCTCATTGTAAAACAGGGCTACACAAATCCCACCCAGAAATTCCCACAAACAAAGCAGAGATACACAAATTCCACCTGGAAATTTCCAAGAGCAAACCAGGGCCACCAAATCCCACATGAAAATTCCCACGAACGAAACACGGCTGCACAGATCCCACCTGAAAATTCCCAAAAACAAAGCAGTGCTACACAGATCCCACCCGAAAATTCCCAAAAACAAAGCAGTGCCACACAAATCCCACCCGAAAATACCCCTAAACCAAAGAGGGCTACACAAATCCCACCCCAAAATTCCCTAGGAGGAGAACAGGCTGCACAAATCCCACCCAAAAATTCCAGAGTCAACCAGGACTACACAAATCCCACCTGGAAATTCCCAAGAATAAGCCAGGGCTACACGAATCCCACCCGAAAATTCCAGAGGGTAAACCAGGGCCACCAAATCCTACCCGGAAATTCCTCACGGTAAAACAGGGCTATACAAATTCCACCAGAAAATTCCAACAAAAAATTCAGGGCCACAAAAAATCCCAACCGAAAGTTCCGAAGAGTAAACGAGGGCCACCAAACCCGACCTGAAAATCCCCACAAAACAAAATCCCACCTGAAATTCTCCTAAAGCAAAGCATGGATACACAAAATTCCCTTTCTCAGAGCCATTTCAGTTTGCTGCAATTGTTAACTAAAATATTTATTAAATGGGAATAAAACATCAATTCCCTGACACCAACCCAAAGATCCTGGAGTGAATGTCCAGGTTGTAGCTTTGTAGTCTGGTATCTTTCTCTTGATAGAAGTTGATGGATTTTAATTTATTTATCCATTTTCACTCGAGCATTACCACTTCTTTAAATATTTCCACCATTCCAAAGAGGTCACCCATCAAATAAAAGCTAAATTCACACTTAAATAACTTCTCCTACCTTAAGAAAGCTGTTCGGTGCATAAAAATGAGCAGAGAGGGATGAACACTTTACAAACACTGCATTAGTACAAGATATTTTAATTTCTACAGCTCTAAACCCAGCTACAGCTTGAACTTTAATGAGTTTAAGCACCAAGAGCCCCACGCTGATCCACTGGACCAGAATGAAATTCAAGCACCACTTCAAAACTGATTTGCATCGAGAAATACAAACCAGGAGGCATTTGCATCTCACCAGGGGCAACGGCAGTTCTTGAAAGATTAACATCTCCTTTTTTTAGCTGATTTTAGAAGGAGAAGGGGGTGACCAGGGTCACCAAGGAGCTTGTGATGATCTCCGGGCGAAGGGATTCATCCAAACCACTAAACCAAGCTAGAACTCCTCATCTGGGTCTTGAAAAAACTGCTGCAAATTTGGGGTATTTCTTTTTAATCAGTGTGGAAACCCTTTGGTGAGGCAGCTTTAAACTTGCTTTTTAAATGTGTTTTGATAATCTGGTTTCTACAGAATGTTTTCTAAGAGCTCCAGGGTGCTCCAGAAAGCACTGGGTGGGTTTAAACCACTCCCGGCTTTCCAGAAGGCTGAGCACCTCTGTGGGATTCACATCCTCGGTGTTCCCAAATTTTCCAAGTTACGGATGGGTTGGAGAAAATCCAGAGGGGGAACCGGGATGAGCAGAGGGATGAGAGGAAGGGCTGGGAGAACTGGGATTGTTCACCCGGAGAGGAGACCAGGGATGACCAAACTGGGGTGTTTCAGGGCCTGAAGGAGCGGAGAGGGACTTGGGACGAGGGATGAAGGGACAGGAATGGCTTTAAATGGGAATTGGGCAGGGTTGGATGGGATTTTGGGCAGGAATGAGGGTGGGGAGGGGCTGGGATGGAATTCCCAGAGGAGCTGTGGCTGCCCCTGGATCCCTGGAGTGTCCAAGGCCAGGTTGGAGCACCCTGGGGTGGTTGGAGATGTCCCTGGGGTGGCACTGGGTGGGATTTAAGGTCCTTCCCACCCAAACCATCCCATTATTCCATGATTTATTCCTGCAGGGAGAGCAGAGGGAGGGAACAGCTAATTCCTGGAGAAACTCAGGGTTATCCTGCTGATCCCAATCCTGCTGATCCCAATCCTGCCGATCCCAAACCTTCTCCTCAAACAAATTGGAATTTTCACATGGACAGGGCAGGAAATTCCATTGCCCATCATTTCTCTGAGAAAAACTTCAGGACCTCTGTAAACTCCCCCCTGAGGATAAAATAAGTGAATAAAAAAAGTTAATTTGATGATAAAATAAGTGAATTTAGACTCCCCCAAGAATGTTGAGAGAAGTTTGCCATGAAGCAAAAGCCAATATTGAAAATAATTTCAAAGAGAACCCCAAATTTCTGATGGGCGCAATAGAAAGAGCCCAGACAAAAAAGAAAAAACATGATGATTTTTCAACAGAGTTGATTTTTCAACAAAACATGATTTTTCAACAAAGGAACAGATCCAGGACTGTGAAAGGCCAAGCCCAGCAGGAATTCAGAAAAACTGAACTCTAAATAATTCCCAAGGCACTTGCAGATAAAGCCTAAACTAATTAATATCAGAATTATTGATGCGCGGCAAATATTTTGCGACGAATTTATCTGAAACTCTGCCGCCACTTCCCATTCCCCAGCATTGATTTATAAATCATTGAACAAACAGTGGCATGTCCAATAAATACTTTATGAATGTTTGCCAGCCATTTATCTTACATAATATGATATAAATACATTGCAAATACCACGGTGTTTGAGGAGACTGTTTATAAATTGCAACTCGAATGTTATCAACAGTTTATGGGAGTGTTGCTCCCTCTGTCCTACACGAGGAGTTTAAAAGGGATTTTTAATTTCTAGGATTCAGGCCGTTCTAGGATTTGACGATTTTAGGATGGATTTTCCCCTAAATTATCGCGACGACGTTTTCTATCCACTGACATCGCCGAATTCGCCAACCTGCCCTCTCTTTCAACCCGAAATCCCGGGAGGATTTTGGAGGAAAATGCTTTCCTTGCCCTCCTTCATCAGCCTCTCAAGATGCCCTGGATCCTGCTGTTCTGAGCACGTCCTTTTAGCGAGGAGAGCCCTCCAGAGCCCTGGGGAGCCCGAGGAGCTGATTGAGAGTCACGAGCAGGAGTTGGTGCCTTATCAACCTGATTTTTCTCTGCTTTTTTGGGGAATAAACCTTATCAACCTGATTTTCCTCTGCTTTGTTGGGGATAAACCTTATCAACCTGATTTTCCTCTGCTTTTTTGGGNTTATCAACCTGATTTTTCTCTGCTTTGTTGGGGATAAACCTTATCAACCTGATTTTCCTCTGTTTTTTTGGGGATAAACCTTATCAACCTGATTTTCCTCTGCTTTTTTGGGGGGAATAAACCTTATCAACCTGATTTTCCTCTGTTTTTTGGGGATCAACCTTATCCACCTAACTTTCTTTTCTTTTTTTTTTGGGGAAACATCATCAACCTCATTTTCCTCTGCTTTTTTTTGGGGAATAAACCTTATCAACCTGATTTTCCTCTGCTTTTTTTTGGGGAATAAACCTTATCAACCTGATTTTCCTCTGCTTTTTTTTGGGAATAAACCTTATCAACCGGATTTTCCTCTGCTTTTTTTGGGAATAAACCTTATCAACTGGATTTTCCTCTGTTTTTTTGGGGGATAAACCTTATCAACCTGATTTTCCTCTGTTTTTTTGGGGAATAAACCTTATCAACCTGATTTTCCTCTGCTTTTTTTGGGAATAAACCTTATCAACCGGATTTTCCTCTGCTTTTTTTGGGGAATCCACTCCATTTTTCAGGTCTCAATCACACAAATGATCCCTGGGGGGTGGTGGGGAGGAGGTGACTTTGTCACTGATTTCTGTCTCATTCACACCAAAAATTAGCACTGAGATTGAGATTGCAAAGAGTGAGGTTTAAGGTTAGGTTTGGCTTTGGAAAGGTCCTTCTAACAGCCAGGGAGGAATTGGAAAAATTGAGTGTATTCCCAAAATCTCCCCGGAAAAGTCCCACTAACAGACAGGAAGGAACCCGAAAAATTGAATGTATTCCTGAAGTGTCCCAGGAAAGGTCCCACTAACAGGCAGGAAGGAATTGGAAAAATTCAGTGTATTCCTGAAGTTTCCCGGGAAAGGTCCCACTAAAAATGGGGAAGGAACCTGAAAAATTGAGTGAATTTCCAAAGAGTCCCAGGAAAGGTCCTACTAACAGCCAGGAAGGACTTGGAAAAATTGATTGTATTCCTGAAGTCTCCCAGAAATGCCAGGAAGGAACCTGAAAAATTGAGTGAATTGCCGAAGTGTCCCAGGAAAGGAATTGAAAAAAGCCAGGAAGGGATTGAAAAAATTCAGCGTATTCCCAAAATCTCCCAGGAAAGGTCCCACTAATGGCCAGGAAGGAACCCGAAAAATTGAGTGAATTCCTGAAGTCTCCCAGGAAAAGTCCTGCTAACGGCCAAGAAGGAATCGGAAAAATTCAATATATTCCTGAAGTGTCCCAGGAAGGCTCCCACTAATGGCCAGGAAGGTATCTGAAAAATGGAGTGTATTCCCAAAATCTCCCAGGAAAAGTCACACTAACAGCCAGGAAGGAACACAAAAAATTGAGTGAATTGCTGAAGTGTCTCAGGAAAGCTCCCACTAACAGGCAGGAAGGAATTGGAAAAATTCAGTGTATTCCCAAAATCTTCTAGGAAATGTCCTGCTCACAGCCAGGAAAGAATTAGAAAAAATTGGTGTATTCCTGAAGTGTCCCAGGAAAGGTCCCACTAACTCAAAAAATTGAGTGTATTCCCAAAATCTTCTAGGAAAGGTCCTGCTAACAGCCAGGAAGGAAGTGGAAAAATTGAGTGAATTCCTGAAGTCTCCCAGAAATGCCGGGAAGGAACCAGAAAAATTGAGGGAATTCCCGAAGTCTCCCAGGAAAGCCACAGCTTCTCCCCCAAAAAGGCTGTTTTTTTCTTATTTGCCACTGATAATGACACTTTTAAAAATCAAAATACTCAAATCTCATCTCCCCAGCGATGAGCACAATCCCTGAGGATCAGGACATTTCCCACTCTTGCCCTGAGGCAATGTGTGTCCTTGGAATCTGCTCTTCCCATTTGGGAAAAATGGGGAAATCAATTCCCAAAATGGGGAAAACCCATTCCCAAAATGGGGAAAACTCCCCATTCTCTGGGGAGCAAGGAAAGGTTTAAATTTAATTTTAATTTTAATTTTAATCTTAATTTTAATTTTTAAATTTTAAATTTAAATTTAATTTTAATTCCTGCCCTCCAACAAGCCCAAACTCCAAGTCAGTCAGAGCCTTCTTTATTTCTCTCACTCTTATGAGGAAGGCATTAATTCCAGACAGGTAGTTTATTTTTCTTAATTCAAGGCAAAGTTCCAGCCTGATGGACTCAACCCCCCTTCCCTTTCCACAGCTTTAAAAAGGTGACAAGTGACATTTAAAGGAGCCAAAACCACCTAAAAATTAATAACTTTCAGCACACACTGCATTAGACCCTTAAATCTTCACGCAGCTCAAAAATATCTCTAAAAGCACAAGATTTGCTGTGGCCAACGTGCCAAATTCCTTCAGGGAATTTTTCCAGTGGGGAGTCAGGAGGAAATTGTGTTTATCAATCTTCGGAACGCTCGCGATTCATTACTGAGAAGGGCAGCTTATTCCAAAAAATTTTGAAAACTCGCAGGAAAATATCGCCAGGCTTGGAGATAACTTGGAGAGGGAGAAGTGCTGGGATCAGGAATTCACCCCGGAATTCCCAGGACAGGGGAATTTCAGTGCTCCACTGCCCTCTGTGAGGTTTTTATGAGCGGGGGGAAAAAAGCAGCAGCTGATTTTCCCCAAAATCTTCAAGAATCTGTTCTTCAGACCCTTCAGTTGGTTTTTTTGCAGAGCACGGAGTTCACAGCTTTGGTTGGAGCTCAGCTCTGTGACCACCAAGATGCCACCAAAGCCACCATTCCATAATGAGGTTCCTTCATTAATGCCCCATTTGCTGTTTGCTGGGAGAGAAATCCCCGGTAACACCATCAAATTTGGATTTTTTGGTGTCTTACCTGGAGATCTGTTGAGTTTCTCCTTGCAGAGCATGAAATTCACAGCTTTGGCTGGGAGCTGAGCAGCTCCTCCAGGAGCTCTGTGACCACCANAAAGCCACCATTCCATAATGAGGTCCCTTCATTAACACCCCATTTTCTGGGAGAGAAATCCCTGGGAACACCATCAAAATTGAATTTTTTTGGGTCTTACCAGAAGATTTCTTGAGTTTCTCCTTGCAGAGCATGAAATTCACAGCTTTGGCTGGGAGCTGAGCAGCTCCTCCAGGAGCTCTGTGACCACCGAGATGCCACCAAAGCCACCATTCCATAATGAGGTCCCTTCATTAACACCCCATTTTCTGGGAGAGAAATCCCTGGTAACACCATCAAATTTGGATTTTTTGGTGTCTTACCTGGAGATCTGTTGAGTTTCTCCTTGCAGAGCAGAACTTCCCTGAGCAGAACTGTGTGGAGAGGAGTGGAAGGACTTTCCCTAAGGAGAGTTGGGATGTTGTTGGAAGCTGAAGGTGCAACAGAATCTCGTGAATCCAGGAACTGAGACTTTAAAAACAAAACAACAAAGATAAAATTCATACCAAACGGCTCACATTCATCTCGGCTTTTGGCATTGTGGCTGAAAACCAAATTTTATATCAATTTCTTGGCTTTAATTGCGGGCAGGAGAGTCAAAATTTCAATTTTTGTTCAATCAGGAGCTCCACATCAAGAGCCCTTTTGTTCTGATCAGTTTTTGATCCAAAGCAATCCAGGATACAAATTTTTGGGCTCCTCAGGACCTTTAGCACTTGAGGAAGGTTTAACTTCATGCCTTCAACTCATTTTTGGAGGATTTTCTCCTTAATTTTTAGGGATACAAAGAGGAGTTGTGGGGTCCTTACCCAAACTGGCATCAGGATATAAATAGAAGAAACTCAGCAACATTTCAGGCAGAAAAACATTAACTCACCCAGAGATTGTGCCCACAGGAGTTTATTTTGTTCCTACAATTCCCACTAATTGCCAAGAAAATCTGTGCTCTAATGTCAGTTCCAAACATCCTCCAAATCAATGCTAAAATTAAGTTATTTTGAAACAAGGAGATGAAAAAAAGGGGGGGTTTGTTTAATTTTACCTTCTCTTTTAGGAGTTTTTCCCAGAGCATAAGGGGAAGTTGCATTCGAGATGATTATAAATGGAATTAAAAAACAAACAGCCATTCTCCAATATCCACATTGCCAACAGGAAAAGGAATAAAAAATACACCAAGATAAGAAGTATTTCTGGGTGACATCTCCTTCCCTGGTCCTGGCAGACAGATCTTCTCTATTGAAAATGACACCAGGATTATACAACTGATTTTAATGACCTTTTTCAATAAAAATAATTCCATTTTCCCCTTTCAGCACCATGGGAATGCTGTTCCCCTTTGGATATTTATTGGATAAACAAATCCAGGTCCTCCTGCTGACCTGGAGCTACCAGGAATGAACAGAAACACTTCCATTTTCAACTCGTGGGTCAACATTTTAAACTCCATTTGAAGGAAACTCATGTTTGGAGAAGCTTTTCCCTCCATCCATGGCTCTGCCAAAGCTGACAGATCTCAGGAGATCTGATGGAGCTGCTGGAAACTCCTCACCTGGATTTTCACTCCATTTTCTTCTAATTTCCTGCCCAACATTTAATTCTGAATGCGTTATTTCCATGCATGATGTTGACTTTGTGTCCACATTTCCCTGCCTAAGCCCAGCACATCCATCCACATCCTTCCAGGGGAAAATAAATCAGTTTTTTCAGGTGAGGAACACAGAGGACAACGATAAAATGTCACAGAGGACAATGATAAAATGTCACAGAGACATAGATAAAATATTGTATCTATGATTCAGCACTCGGCGCTTGCAGGAATTCGTGAAGCCTCGTGGGCAAGTGGATTTCTCATAATAGATCAATAAATACTTGAAATAATCACCAAATTCATTCTGTCCCAAACTTTGTTGTTGTGTTATTTCCCCCTCCAGATAAAAACTCATCCCTTGTGTTCTAATATGAGTTGGTTTAGCTCCAGCTCAGGTTTGTGGATGAAAAATTTCCCTTCTGATAATAAACCAACTTCTAGTTAAAAAAAAAAAGGATTTTTTTCCTTTCTTCCCCTCCCCCAGGCCCCAAACCCACCCCCTTTTTCTTTTTTTTTTTAAACAAACCAAATAAATTGAACTTCTCCAGACTCAGGTTTTTAAAATTCAGAACAATTCCCTGATTTCCCTCCAAGGGGGGTAAACCAGGACCCAGCATTGTCCCCTCTCTCCATGAAGTCCCCATGTCACACACCCAGAGAAATCATTCAAACAGTAGCTTGGCTGTGGTGTCCCAACCACAAAATAATATGTTTATTTTTTTTTCCACCACTTTTTTTTGTTGTTGATTGTTTGTTTGTTTGTTTGTTTGTTGTCCTTTTATTGATAAAAACTACACAAAAACTAACTGATCATAATAATTAATTAAAAATAAAAAAACAAAAAAAAACAAACCAAAACCAAAACCCAAACCGAAAAACAACGTTACACATTCTGCTGTGTTTTAGAAATTGTGTCAGCCAGTGAGTTGCACTAAACGCTCTTTAAAAGATTTTCCTTCTGATCCGTTTCAAGCACTTCACTTCCATTTTAGCTTCCCAAACGTCCGTGAATTTTACTTAACAAGCACCACTGGACTGGAAATCTGAGTCGTGACTCTGTTACAGTATT
>VZRM01003043.1:6488-19770 GCA_013397955.1 Grantiella picta | reverse complement strand
AGCAGGGGTGGTGGAAAACAGGGTTATTCCTCGGTGCCAGCACAGCTGGAACATCTGTTTATCCCTTCCAGGACAAAGCTGCTCACCCAAGGTCACGATTCCCCGCGTTCTTTATCCCCCAACCTCCCCGAGATAAACAAAGCAGCTCCACCGCTGCTCACCAGAGCTCAGCACATCCACACCTCATACAAACAGATTTCCAAACCCTGCCAGATCCATCCTGAATCCCAACTCTTCCTTACGTAAATCCCCAGAAACCGCCAGCCCCCCACCTGCNCCAAACCACTCCAGAATTCCATGATCCTTGCTGTGGTTCCTCACTCCTGGAGGGATCTCCCACCTGGCAGTGCTGGAGCTGGAGCACAGGGAGCTGCTGTTCATNCCCCCCCCGCTTCCATAAATATTCCACGCTCGCAAATGTTAATCCTACGACTAAATATGATTTATGGCACAACATCAGATACAAATCTTTGCAGATAATTTTATCATCTGCGAGAGATGAGCTGATCAAGTCGAAAGAAATATGCTCTGAGGGAGAAAAACACACACGGCAGGAGAGAGAGAGAGAGAGGCGCGAGTTGTTTCTAACGCTGCCAGCAAACCTGAGCTCATTATAGCTGGAGATATCCTACACATAATCCAATCTTGGAACAAATGCCTTTTGATTTTTTCCAGCCTGAACTTTAGGCGAAGACCACGCAGCTAATTCCTCCCAAATTTTCCTTGCACGCTGCACTTCATCCCGAAAAAGTGTGGCAAAAGTGAAGGAATTAAGGCTTAATTGTGAGGTTTCGCAATTAAGGGTCAGGGTTCCTCTTGATGTGGATCCCCTGCAGAGTGCTGGAGAGATCCCAAAACCCTTCCAAGAGCTGGAATGCAGCTGAAAAGATGATTTTACGTGGCAGATGAGTGGCAGGGATGCTGGAGGGAATTTGATGGGACAACTGTGGATCCACAAGAACCTGGATCTCCCCTCAGACAGAGCAATTTCTGTGCCAGCTTCTGCCAGGGCTGGAGTTTGGCCTCAGATTTAAGGCTTTATTCTTTATCAGTGTAAAAAATAAAAGAGGTGCATCAGGGTAATTTGTAGAGAATTTTTAGGATATTGAGGCCTAGCATGGGTTCTCAGGCCTGCTCTTCCTCTGCCTCATTTGGGACCTGGGTTTCACTAAGAGAAATTAAAAAATAATTGTGGCAAATGATTGTGAGGAGATTTCTCCTCCAGTAAAGAGTGAAGGCAGAAATGCCACCCTGCCACTTCCACCCCTGGCAGTCCTTTGGATGCCTCTGGAATTAAGAAAACAACCACAAAAACAACCACAAAAACAACCACAAAAACATCCTAAAAGCAATTCAAACCTCCCTGGTCAAAGGGAGGACTCCAGGACTGTCCTGTCCTTCCCTGGAAAATAACTTTTCATTCCCAGGAAGGCACCAGGGCTCAGTTTTTATTTACACCAAGGTGACCCTAGGTGACACCTGAGCCCCCAAAAAGCTTGTCCAGGACACAGTGGAATCTGCTGCAAAAATGAGGGGAAAATTGTATTTATCCAGTAAAAGAATTGAAAACACTGATGACGCTGTTCCCTCTAAACAAAGCTGTTACTATTCTATTTTTACATATTCACAGATCAACAAAACATATTCAAAATCAACTAAGTTGCAGAGAATTAATTTTGGAAGTGTTTTTGTTCCATGTTCTGAGGTAATTTCTTCTTTTCTTTTTTTTCCCCCTGTGCTGCTATGGAGCTGATACCTGAGACACTGAGCTGTGACCTTGCACAAGTCATTTTATGAGCTGGAAAATGAGAAGCTTCAGTCCTGCCCCCTGCTCGTCCTTGGAGCTCTTTGAGGTGAGGGTTGTTTGTGCAGGGAGTAAAACAGCCCAGCTGTGACCCAAGCTGGGCCTTGTCAGCTGCTTTGGCCTCAAAGAGACAAAAAAAACCCCAAAAAACCAAACCTGAGAAAACCAAACGAAACTAACCAAACCAAACCAAACCAAACCAAACCAAACCAAACCAAACCAAACCAACCAAACCAAACCAACCCAAACCTAACCCCAGCAGTTCTGTCATTTTCTGTGATTTCTTTTTTATTCTAGGTGAGTTCAGCTGAATCACAAGACACTTTCTGAGCAGAAGCTGGACTGAAACCACGCTGTGCTTTGTCTTCAGTCCTTGGTGCTCAAATGAAGCTCCAATCTCCATTCAGCTCCCTGAAAATGAACATGGGATTGCAGTTCCACACGAAACCATTGAAATCCTGAAACCTATACCTGCTAACCTCACTGCTCCACCATAATTAGACACNAAAAAAATCCAGGCAAATAAATACATAAAATCCAGACAAATAAGTACAGCCCTGGGATTGTGTCCTCAAGCACTGAATGGGCTGTTGGTGGAGTCCCCATCCCTGGATGGATTTAACATGGAATCATGGAATGGTTTGGGATGAAAGAGCTTTTTAATCCCGTCCAGTGCCACCCCTGCCATGACAGGGACATCGCCCCCCATCCCAGGGTGCTCCAGCCTGGCCTTGGACACTTCCAGAGATCCAGGAGCAGCCACAGCTTCTCTGGGCAGCTCTTGAAATGCCAAAATGCGTCTCTTCATTTTTGGAAATTTTTTTATTTATTTTTGCTCTTTTAATTTCTAAAAATAGCACTGCCCCACGCTGAGTTGAAGTACTACAAGGGTTTGCCACAGGAACACAGAAATCAACTTTGGAATGAACTCCAAAGTGTTGACACAAGACGGACACTTCAGGTTTAGCCCTTGTGTGGCACCAGGTAGAATTCACTGTCTTTCCTCCCCTGTGAGGGTTGGGAAGGGCTGGGATGGAAATCCCAGAGAATTCCCTGTGGCTGCTCCTGGATCCCTGGAATGTCCAAGGCCAACTTGGAGCCACTTGGGACAGTGGGAGATGTCCCTGCCATGGCAGGGGTGGCACTGGATGGGATTTATCCCGTTCCAACCCAAACATTCCATGATTATTTTATTATTCCATCCAAAATCCAAACACTTAATTAATCAAAGCCTGGAGTTGTTACCCTGTGAGAGCTGTGAGCGTTCAGGGGGATTTGGGCTCCAGACCTGGATTTGTTTCCCAGCATTGACTTCTCAAGCCCACACCCCCCACATCCCCACTCGAAATCTAATAAACGCTGCATCCAAGCAGCCACACTTCAACCAGAGCTCCTGTTACAAGAACAATCCACGTAAATCCCCAGCTACAGGAGGAAGACAAAAGATTTAGCGGTGGAAGTTTAAGGAATGCAAATCCTGCCTGTCGCAGTCCAAGTGACACTGGAGAGGCTCCCAGCTGAGCAGCTTTGCTGAAGCACAAGAGTTTCCCTCAAAACCAGCTGGAGTTACCTGAAATTCAGGGAGATTGTGGGCTGCATGAGAGATGTGACCCGAAATTCAGGGAGATTGTGACCTGCATGACAAAGGCGTGATCCAAAATTCAGGGAGGTTCCGGTCTGCATGAAAAATGTGTAACCCGGAAATTCAGGGAGATTGTGGCATGAAAATGGTGTGATGCAAAGTTCAGGGAGACTGTGGCCTGAAGGAGAAATCTGTGACCCAAAATTCAGAGAGGTTCTGGCTTGCATGAAAAATGTGTGACCCGAAATTCAGGGAGATTGTGGCCTGAATGAGAAAAGGTTATTACCAGAAATTCAAGGAGATTCTAGCCTGTGTGAAAAAGATTTTTCCCAAAATTCAGGGAGGTTCTGGTCTGCAAGAAAAAGGTGTAACCCGAAATTCAAGGAGGCTGTGGCACGAAAAAGGTGTGATGCAAAGTTCAGGGGGATTTGGCCTGCATGGAAAAGGTTTTTCCCAAAATTCAGGATGGTTCTGGCCTTAATTAAAAAGTGTGACCCAAAATTCATGGAGATTGTGGCTCGCATGAAAAATGTGTGTCCCGAAATTCAGGGAGATTGTGGCATGAAAATGATGTGATGCAAAGTTCAGGGAGATTGTGGCCTGTGTGGAAAAGGTTTTTCCCAAAATTCAGGGAGGTTCTGGCTGGAATGAAAAAGGCGTTTCCCAAAATTCTGGGAGATTCTGGCCTGCATTAAAAAGGTGTGATGCAAAATTCAGGAAGATTGTGGCCTGAATGAGAAAAGGTTATTACCAAAAATTCGAGGAGATTCCAGCCTGTGTGAAAAGCACTGATTTTCAATTCAACCCTCAGGCATCCAACCATACAAATACAGGTACCCACATTGCAACTTGGATTCTTTGTCTTTTATGTTTGACCCTGCACTGAGTTTTATCAGCGGCTTTACTTCTGTCCGAAATATCTGGGAGTTAACTACCTGTGATTATCACACATGAAAGTTCTGTTAAAAAATGTCAGGGGTTAGAATTCAGCCTGGACTTCTGTTTTTTGCAGGTGCGGCCATTAACGCTTATTTTTACCGAAATGTAATTGAAAATCCTTATTCCAGAACTTGGAAAGCACAGCAGTAGAGATGTAACCTCGCCATATTCCACTGGAAATTTAAAGGATTTGGCCTGGGGTCTGAGTGAACACCGAGTGACCTCATTTCTGGAGTGCTTTTCTCTCTCTCTCACCTCTCCCGTGTTCAACACTCTCACACGTTCTTAATTCCTTGCTCTGCCTCCCAACAGGACACCTCAGACAAGCTGGAAAGCAGCCCAACATGATCTCTAGGATGTGACACCTCCCTACCAAGTAATTCCAGGAGGGAATACAGAGTTCTTTGACCAACTGCAGCTCCTGCTCCAGTATTTTCCTTTATTGCAGCCTCATCGCAGTGCAAACTCCATGGGGATCAGGCAGAGATGAGCTCTCTGCCTCACCCAGAATCACTTCAGCCACACCAAATCACCCACCCCGGGCTGAAACAATTCCCTGCTAAACCCTTAAATCAAAATTCTGCCGCACAGATTTCGGGAACAGTTCTATTCCGTGCTGGAAGTACGAGGAGTTTGTTCTTTACGCTCCCTTTGGAAGAAGAATCCCTCGCCATCCATTCTCCTGCAGAGCAGGAAAGTCTTAGTGGAGACACAGGAATGGCCGTGGATGTCTGTGTGACTCACTGCCAGAATTCCCAGCAGGAGACAGGGATGTGATCTATGGAAGGACTGGCAAGCCCAGCAGTTTCTGGGGGGAAGTTGGGATGGAGTGGAGTTTATTTTTTCCCTGAAAGGAGAATGGTGCAGAGGCTCTCACTGTCACAGCATCCTCAGACAAGTGGCTGCTCCAGCAAGAGCCTGAAGCCCGGATCCTGGCAGGGAAAATGATGCATTTTTGAGTCTCAGATTGTCACAGCTGCCTCAGTCAGGACGCTTGGGCTTTATCCAGTCACTGTTTAGACACTGGAGCTCAAACACTTCAATTCTGGTTTGAAAACTCTGCTTTCAAAGAGGAGGTTTGAAAACTCAACGCCTGCTCCATTCCCTCCTGCTGCCATGGGACAACCAGCCCTGCCTGGCAGGGACACATTTCCCTTTTTAAACCACAAAAACGCAGCATGAAAATTCCCTGGGAGTTGAACCTCATCTGGTTTCACATCTGCTGGTAACCTCTAATCCAGGTAGGCTGATTCCTGTGGAGATGCTTGCCCAGTTAATGATTACACAAATTAATTACACGCAACTTCAGGAGTTGTCCTTACGCGGTGGAAACTCGGAGTAACAAAACGTGGCAGCGATGTTTTCTCATTAGCCCTAATATTTAGTCTCAGAGCACCATGACTTCATTGGCGAATTAGCATCGGAGCTGTTGATAAATCAAATTCAGAGTTCATTTCCAAGCTGATCATAATTTAGAGTAAAAATAAGCAAGATGTTCTGCGGTAGCGCGGCGATTAGCGGAGCGCGCGGCTTCACCTCGGAGACAGATTGATTGGGCACATTAGGCAGACAGAGCTGGGATAAACAATTCCAGCGCATTTCACGCCGCTGAAAAATCACAGGCAGCAGCCCTGGAACATCCCTTTGGAGTCAGCGCAGAGAAATATCCCTATTCAGGAAAATGCCCCATCAAACATTCCCATTAAAGCCATTCCGAGGGACAAACGCAAGGCTCTGAGGTTTGTGCTGAAATATGAGTGGCTCGGCGTGTTCTGCTTCCACTTGGAACAGACACAAAAGTGCCTGGCTGCTTTTTGGAACGGGCCTTTTGTTCTGCAACCCGTGTTTTCCTCAGGTAATGCTCACGTTGATTAAAAGAAAACCACCAAAATCTCGTTTATTAAAACAATTTGGTGTTGGAGTGCTCAGTTCTGCTGAGGGTTTGCGAGCTCGGCTGTCACTGGGCTGTTTCAGGTGACATCTGAGCAGCTCAGGAAATCTGTCAGCCGCAGCTCTAGGTGAAGGACTTCGCGGTTTTTAATTAGCCCAGGTTTTCTGAGGGTTGCAGATCCCACTGGGGGCTCCACCAGGGGTTGGTTCCTCCATGAGGCAGGAGAAGGAGATTTTGGACAGCTGGGACTGGAGGTGCCATTCCCCCAATCAATCTCCCGAAATTCCACCTCCAGTTTCCCCCCCCCACTGCAGATGCAATCCACAGCTTTGCCTCCTCTCTCTTATTTCCTCCCAAATCACATCCGTGGCTCTGCAGCTGCCCCTGGGATGGAGGGAGGAAAAGTCCCACAGGGCACTGAAATCAGGAGTTCCATAAGAAACACCAACTCTCAGCTGGTTTTCTCCAGGAATTCCAGGACAAGCTGATGAACATCCACTAAGGGATGGTGCTCCACAGGGATGGGGCAATTCCTGCTCTGCTCCCCAGGGATGGGGCAATTCCTGCTCTCAACGGGGTAATTCCTGCTCTCCTCCACAGGGATGGGGTAGTTCCTTCTCTCCTCCACAGGGATGGGGCAATTCCTGCTCTCGATGGGGCAATTCCTGCTGTTCTCCACAGGGATGGGGCAAGTCCTGCTCTGTTCCACAGGGATGGGGTAGTTCCTGCTCTCCTCCACAGGGATGGGGCAATTCCTGCTCTATTCCACAGGGATGGGGCAGTTCCAGCTCTGTTCCAGAGGGATGGGGCAATTCCTGCTCTATTCCACAGGGATGGGGCAATTCCTGCTGTTCTCCACAGGGATGGGGCAATTCCTGCTCTCCTCAGCAGGGANTCTCCACAGGGATGGGGCAATTCCTGCTCTCAATGGGGCAATTCCTGCTCTATTTCACAGGGATGGCACAATTCCTGCTCTCCTCCACAGGGATGAGGCAATTCCTGCTCTCTTGAGCTCTCAAACACCCACAAACAAACTGGAATGTAAATCCTTAAGTCCAAGGGCTGCACAAAGCTAAGCTTATCTTAAACCAACCCAACTTCTTGGATTCACCTCTCTGCAGCTCTTTTTCCTTGTCTAACCCTTGTGTCCACTTTAATAATCCTACAAATTGATCTTAGGATCGTCCCATATCCATTGCTGCCCAGAGATCTCCATCCCTGGAAGTGTCCAATCCAGGTTGGATGGGGTTTGGAGCACCCTGGGATAGTGGGAGGTCAATTAAATAAATTGAATTATTTTAAAGTCCCTCCCGACCCAAATCATTCCAAGATTCCGCGATTCCTTTTCCCACCCTGAGCTCTACTCACTTAGCCTTGGATCCTGCCAGTCTGAGGAATAAATCGAGATCTTTGGAACCAAGCCTGGAATATTTTGCAGGATGATGGAATTGTGCACAGAATGGTTTCTTCAGTGTATGGAATGGAAACTTTTTCCATATAAAAATTGACTCTTGAGATAAAAAGTTGGGCTTGGCAGCTCTCAGACTGTGTCCTATTATTAAAAGTTGGTGTCAGTGGAAATTTGGAGCTTAAATCCTACAGGAAGATCATTACTCTCCCCCAGTTCTTGTATTTCTGTGGAAATGGGATCCCCAAATCGGAATGAACTGAAGGAAGAGAGGCTTTGGTATGGAAAATGTAGAGAAAAAACAAAAAAGAGACACTAGACAGATGCTGCAGCCACCAGTCCCTTCTCCAGGCCTTATTAAAGGTCTATTTGCAGTTCCTAAAAAGCCAACTGATAATTCATAACTCCAGGAATTAAACAAACATCATTGTGTTAGATGTGATGAGAAGCATATTAACCTAAGAAATTGCACATCACGGTAATAAGTAATTTAGGAATCTACGAGATTGTATAATACTCCATAAAACGATCAATTTAATACAAACCAAACCAAAATACAGCTATTAATTTCTAATTTGGGGATGAAAAAATCCACCAACTTTTCAAACATCTACAGGCCAGGCTGAGTGCACCAAAGAGGGAATTTGGTGATTTTTTGGGTCCTCCTTGCCGAGTGCATTCCAGGTTTTAAAGCCCTGGAACTTCACCCTGACAATGAACCAGATTTGAAGCTTTCCTGCAGATAAATTCCTAATCCTTCTCTCCAATCACACAAAATACCTTCTCCTTTAAAGCAGAACCTCTCCACGGACTCTTTAGCTGAGTGTGTTTTTCCAGAGATCAGGAGGAAAAAATCATCCACACCCCACTGCTCCCTCCATGGGCAGATTTGATCTTTCAATCAGGAAATGAAAAGGTTTCCCCAAAGGAAACTCCGAGAAAGAAGGAAAAAAGCCTTCTAAGCCTCGTTATTGTTCCTCGGGCAAAATATTTCTTTTAAATGGCTTGATCTGCTTTTTATGGCTTTTCTGGCTCCTGACGAAAAACCCCACAGATGAAAAACTCGGAGTGAGACGCTCGGGAAACTTCGATTTTCCGCCGTGGAGGGTTGATCAAATAAACAAATGAGATATTCTAATTGGAAAGCCATTAATAATTGCTCTGAGGGCTCTTGGGGTCGTTTGCTATGGAAATCGATAGGGATGGAAGGCCTGGAGGTCCAAAAAAAGAGAATTATGGCAATAAAGGAAAAGGAGGAAGCCCTGGAGGTCCAAAAAAAGCTTAGGGACAGAAGATGAGTCCCTCAAACAGTTCAGTCCCTTGAGTAGCTCCTTATCCACAACCAAAACAATCCCTTTGGGAGCCTCTCTGTATCTTTGGGTGCCAAATATGCAAAATTTCCAAAATTTAAATCTCTGTTTTCCCCCAGGAGTTTGTGCTCCTCCATCATGGCAGAGCTACAGGATGGAGATTGTTGTTATTTGACCTCTGAGCCAAAGGTGCCTCCAGCCCAAGGGAACCACGAGAAAAGAGCAGAGAAGGTGTCAAGAATCTGGAGTGTTCTCCTGACCTCCAACGCTCCCAGCTTGCTGAATTTCTGCCATTTCAGCCCCAAAATTCCATGGAGCTGGACCTTCCATGGTATTCCAAAATCTGGAGAATCCTCACATCTGGGGCCAGAGCAGCGTTTGGGGAATGGAGCCAAATGTCTGCCAAAAAAAGAGAATCTTGGCAATAAAGGAAAAAAGGTGGAGTCGCTCTTCCATGCGGTGATCCAAAAGATGCCAACCTGCTGCCTCCATTGCTCCCAATAAATAAATCCAGGATTTAATAGGAACATCTGATAACGGTGCTGCCACGGAGACAGATGAAGGCACCGCAGAATGAGCGGAATAAGTCTCTGTCTCGCATTAAAACCTTGCTTTTCATTAGATCTGCCCGGGATTGATGGGCTGCAAAGGAGCTCTCCAGGAATTGATGGCTTCTCCGAAGGTTTTTAAATACTGTTTCAAGTTGTGCATTGATCCTGTGAATCAGAACAAAACTGTGTTTCCTAAGGCAGGGGAAAGATGACTCAAATCGCACAATATTTTGTCCCAAAACATGAGGAGGTGTAAACAAGGCTGGTGATTAAACCCACAGCAGCTGGAGGAGAAAGGGATTAAAAAAATGGGAATTTTTCCTTCTCTGTTATCTACTTCTCCTAGACCCACAAGGTTTTGGATGTTGGATGAATCTCAGCCCATTTGGATTTAAAAAAAAGCTTTGTAATTGGCACTAATTCCATTTAATAAGGCAATATTAAATATACAGATAACATCAGCCTCCTGCACCCCCAGCAAACTCTGAGAGGACAAAGTCCTGCTTTGCCATCCTTTGAAATTCAATGCAAAGAGAGCAGATAGTTTGTCTTACTTTTCAGCCATCTCAAGGGGCCATTCTTTACAGGAAATTGGAAAGGGAGGGAATGAGTGGAGGAAAAAATGAAAGAGATGCTCCTGTCGCTGTTGTTTCACCTGAGCTGAGCAGGAACGTCTGAAACTCAGGGAGGAGCAGCAAGGAAAGTATCACGAGGGTGAACTGAGCACAACGCAAGGAATTCTTCATTTTTGCTGAGGAAACAGGGAGAGAAATTCCCAGAAGCCGCTGGAGCTCCTGGCTCCTCGGACATGGGGATGGAGCTTCTGTTTGTACTGGAGATCCCAGCAGGATTCGATTCCTGGGAAATTCCAAGGTTTTATTGCCTCCACTGTCTCCCAGCAGAGGAATCCTGGCAGGAACATGAATCCAGAAGCAGAATTCTTTCTCCTAGTTGTGTCACTTCCAGGAGGAAAGCGCAGCCCCTTGGTTTTCCAAAGGGTACTGAGATGTGGTTCATCCACGGGACTGGAGCTGGGATGAGGATTTCTGTCACCACCAGCTGCACCCGAAGGAAAGGAACAATCCCTGCGCCTGGGAGAGCCAGGAGTTGGGCTGGAGCAGGGCAGAGCTAGAGGGAAATGATTATTTAAGTTGAGGGAGGGAAATTATTGGGGATGGAGAGTGGCAAGGAGGTCCCTGGGGGTGGTGGCACTGCCCGGGGCAAAGGCTGTGGGCTCTGGGCTCAGGGTGGCCTGAGGGCAGTGGCTCAAAGCGAGCAGAGAGGCTGGAGGGACTGGAGCACATCCTGACCCAGGGGTCAAACCCATCCCCAGCTCTGCCCAATCCAGAGAACACAAACCGTGCTGGGAGAGCAAAGGAATTCCTTATCATTGAGGGGTGATGGTGCTCAGCAGAGGAATTCCCCATCCATCGAGGGGTGATGGTGCCCAGCAGAGGAATTCCCCATCCATCGAGGGGTGACGGTGCTCAGCAGAGGAATTCCCCATCCATCGAGGGGTGATGGTGCTCAGCAGAGGAATTCTTCATCCATCGAGGGGTGATGGTGCTCAGCAGAGGAATTCCCCATCCATAGAGGGGTGATGGTGCCCAGCAGAGGAATTCCCCATCCATAGAGGGGTGATGGTGCTCAGCAGAGGAATTCCCCATCCATAGAGGGTCGATGCTGCTCAGCCCAGCAGAGGAATTGCTCACCCACTGAGGGGCAATGCAACTCAGCCCAGCAGTGGAATTCCCCGTCATTGAGGAATCATTTAGGAATCACTGATGATGCCCAGCAGAGGAATTTGCCATCCACTGAGGGGCAATGATGCCCAGCAAAGGAATTCCCCATCCATAGAGGGGTGATGGTGCCCAGCAAAGGAATTCCTCACCCATCAAGGAGCAATGATGCCCAGCAAAGGAATTCCCCATCCACTGAGGGGCAATGGTTCCCAGCAGAGGAATTTGCCATCCGCTGAGGGGCAATGGTGCCCAGAAAAGGCATTCCCCATCCATTGAGGGGTGATGGTGCCCAGCACATGAATTCCGCACCCACTGAGGGGTGATGGTGCCCAGCAAAGGAATTCCCTATCCACTGAGGGGTGATGGTGCCCAGGAAAGGAATTCCTCACCCATCGAGGGGCGATGATACCCAGCAGAGAAATTGCCCATCTATTGAGGGACAATGATACCCAGCAGAGGAATTGCCCATCCACTGAAGGGCAATGCTGCTCAGCAAAGGAATTCCTCACCCATCGAGGGGCGATGCTGCTCAGCCCAGCAGCTCGAGTAAAAACCACCTCCCTGCACCTCCCTGGCAGCCCAACTACAAAGATACTCCTGCTAGCTGCAGCTGTGCACTTCAGCCCCATTCCCCGTGTCCAAAACGAGACGCTGCAGAGTCAAACGAGGACTCCGAGCTCCTAAAAATCCCCGAGATCCCTGCATACGGAACGCTCCAAGTCCCTGTGTTGCTAAAGCCTCTCTTCACCGTGACAGAGCAAACGTTCTGCCACTGCTCATCTCTGACAGGCCGAGGAGGGAGGCGACAGCAGTGTCATTAACATGCTCCAAACACTCCCGGAATGGCAAACAGGGAGAGCGGGAGAGGCAGGGCAGGGGCTCAAAAACACCCTTAAAAAATTAGAACCAAACAGGGCTCCGTGCTGCAGTCACGATTCAGAATCTTTGTGCAGCAGAGATCAGGAGAGCAGAAAATGAATGTGAGAGCGTCCAGCGTTGCAGACAAGGACATTCCCCAGCCAGAGAATTCTCTTTTAATGCCGTGCAGAAAACAAATGACTTTTTCATTCCTCTGGGCAAGTGTTGCAATGTGCAGGGGAACCATCGGTAAAGGCATTTCAGAATCCCTGAGAAAACCAGAATGAAGATGGGGTAGGGAATATCCTGGGTTTAGCAATCTTTGCTGCTACAGAGCTGAGAGAATCCATTCAATTATTGCATGAAGCAATGGGAATTATTTCTGAGCAACAGTAGTCTAGGGACACTTTTAAAGCAGAAAGGGATGTCTGGATGGCATTAAAAAAAACCCCAGAAACAAACAGAAGCCCCAGATAAACCAATAGGCAAAGCAGGCACTGCGTGACATCAGAGGAGAGAGAGCAGAAATTAAGATTTAGTGATCAATCCTGAGGCAGCTCTGGATCCCTGGAGGTGTCCAAGGCCAGGCTGGAGGAACCAGAGATAGCGGGAGGTGTCCCTGCCCATGGCAGGGGGTGGGACAGGATGGAATTTAGAAGCCACTTCCAACCCAAACCTGATTCTGTGAGATCTCGGAGAACTGGCACAGAAAATTCACAGTGAAGATGGAGAGGAAAAGATGCTCTGAGCTGTGTGTCCATCACGGAGAGGGAAAGCAGAAAATCTGAATTTTCCCCCATTTCTAAGTCCCCTCACAGAGCTGCTCCAGACAGTGCTCCAGGACAGAACATCCCTGGGATTGTGGAGTCACGATCCCTCTGGCACAGCTGGCACAGCTGTCCTTACCCCACACGGCTCGGGATGGGCAAATCTGAGCGGAATTCCGGGAATAACTCTGGAAAACCGAGTTTTCAGCCACATCCAGGTGGGAATGAGGCGCTTTCCCCGCACAGCTGAGCACTCTTGGATGCAGCCAGGAGAGGGCTGTAGAGCACCTGGGCTCTGGAGCAAGCTGGCAGCTCGCTGTGCAGGATCCGGGATTTTGGGAAAGCCAAAAATCTGCCTCGTTCCAAAAAATCTGTCTCGTTCCTAACCCGACGCGAGGAATTAATGAGCAAAACCGGGCTGGGAAGGGAA
>VZRM01003040.1:4180671-4205352 GCA_013397955.1 Grantiella picta | reverse complement strand
TTTTAAAACTTTTTTTTCCCCCTCTATATATTTTGTTTTCTTTTTTTAGGGGCGGCTACTTGTGCTCGGGGCGGGGCAGGGGCCGAGGGGTGCTGAGGCTGGCGGAGATGCTGCGCCGGGATGAGATGCTGTGGTGCGCTCGCCCCTGTCTCTGTGCCTGTGTGTGATTCTCATGCCCAGACAATGCTCTGCAAAGCGAGCTGGTCCTGCGGAGAAATGCAAACACCTCCTCCCCCGAGTGCCCGAGCGAAGGGAAAGCGATATGGAACCAATAGCTTCTCCTTGGCTGCTCTCATTAATATGGAGGAGAAAAAGAAACCAATGAGGAGGAGCGGGAGGAGGGATTTATTCAAATCAAATTTCTTAAATCGAGCACCCTTTCCCCCTTGTGTTTTTTTCCCTTTCCTTCTCCCACGTCCCCCAAATCTGCCTTCTCCGTGTCACCTTAGCCGCGTTTCTGCGGTCCCAGAAATTTTTATTTCTTATTTCTTTGCTGTGACAGGCTCGGCAGCGCACGGCGATGGGAGGGAGGATGGCATCGCTGCTGGGAGAGAGAGGGGGCTGTGCGAGGGACGATGAAGGGAGCCAATTTCTCCCGGACCTGCAGCGAGTTGATTGCAAAGAAAAGCGATAAAGTAGCTGGAGTTGTCAGGGAGGGGAACCGACGGGGAGCAGAGCAGGGACTTCAGCTGGAAGCAGCATTTTGCAGAAGGTATTTGCAGATGGGCAGGTGGCCTGTGTCCAGACCGAGCCCTCTGAGCTTGGGGAAAGGATTTTCTTCCCTCCCACAGCAGATGCACACCCAGGGAGAGAAGTGACTGCACTGAGCAGCAGCATCTGCACGGTCCTGCATTGCCACAGAGCTGCACGGCAATGGCATCCCTGGAACAGCAGGGCAGGAGAGGCACCTGTTGCTGGAAAACCAATGGAATGGAGCTGCAGGGAGGGCTGGGATGGCTGGGAGAAGGGAAGGGCTGTCCAGCTGGTCACTCTGTCCAGCTGGTCACTCTGTCCAGCACCTGCACAAGAGCAGGCTGGCACATGTCCCCTGCACATGCCTGCACATCCAGGCACTGCTCCCTTCTGCAGAGTGCTCAGGGAAAGCCCTCCAGACTTAGAAAATGACCCCTAAAGGAGCCTGAGCATCCATAGCAGGTGTGGAGGAGCTCTCTGCCAGGACATCCCATGGCGACATTGGCCCCACACTGATTTTGCTGCTGCCAACCATTCTGCTCTCAGGCCCTCCAGGTCTTTATCCAGACTTTGAGATTCTGAATGCCCACATCCTTACCCAAATTCTGTGAGACGTGCTGGAAGAGCACCTGCCTGCTGATGAGGTTTTTCTAATTACCCTGAAATTCCGTGACACCTGTAGACCTGTAGTGGAAGCCGTTTCCTCTGCTTACCTTTTTGTAGAATCCCAGAATCATTAAGGTTGGAAAAGACCTCCAAAATCATGGATTCCAACCTTTGACCCAACACCCCTTTGTCACCTAAACCAGAGCACTGAGTGCCACATCCACTCATCCCTGGACACCTCTTCCCTGGGCAGCTCCTTCCAAAGCTTAGCAACCCTTTCAATGAAGAAATTCTTCCCGATGTCCAACTGAATCTCCTCTGGCACAGCTTGAGGCCATTTCCTCTTGTCCAGGGGATTGTTGCAGGGGAGAAGAGAGTCACCTCCACCTGGGTACAGCCTCCTGTCTGTAGAGATATAAGGTCTCTCCCAGGCCTCCTTTTCTCTCCGTTTTTACCCCCTTGATTTTCTGCATCTTCCATCTTCTATTTCCCATAGCACATGAATTAATTTCAGCTCCACATTGCCTTCAGCCTTCTTCCTTTAAACAAAGGAGTAAAAAAAAGGCAATCTGGTCACAAAATCAACGAAATCTATTACCTGGCCCAGCTGCTGTGCTGTCCCTGTGGCTCTGAGCTCATGCCCAGGAGCCTGGGGAGCACAGCCCCAAGGAGAAGCAGCAGCCCAGCCAGCCCTGCTCCCTGTCCCCTGGCACAGTCACAGTCCCATGGCTGCACAGAGCCTCCTCTGGAGAGGACTTTGTACAGACACGTTGTGAATGCACTCAGCTCTGGTTTTGTTCCAGCACCACGAAGCAGACTAAAGAAACAACTAGAACTTCCAAAGTTTTTCTTTGGATGTTTTCCTCTAGGTCTGCCACCTTCTGTAGTCACATCTCACAGGTCTTGGTAACTTTACTAGGTAAGAGGAGAAAGAAATCAAAATAGAGATTATAGAATTATTTGTGTTGGAAGGGACCTTAGAGGTCATCTCATTCCAACCTCCTGCCATGGTTAGACACATCTTCTACTACCCCAGGTTCCTCCCAGCCCTGTCCAACCTAGTCTTGGACACTTCCAGGGATCCAGGGGCAGCCACAGCTTTTCTTGGCACCCTGTGCCAGGGCCTGCCCACCCTCACAGGGAAGAATTTCTTCCTAATATCTAACCTAGCCCTGCCCTCTTTCAGTTCAAAGCCATTCCCCTTTGTCCTATCAATCCAAGTTGTTTTCCAAAGTCCCTCTCCAGCTCTCCTGGATCTCCTTTAGAGCAGGGGCTCTGGGCTCTCCCTGGAGCCTTCTCTTCTCCAGGTGAACTCCCCCAGCTCTCCCAGCCTGGCTCCAGAGCTTTGATCAAATTCGTGGTCTCCCCTGGACTGTCTCCAGCAGGTCCATGTCCTCCTCATGTTGGACATCCCAGAGCTGGACACAGCACTCCAGGCAGGGCTTCACCTGAGCAGAGTGGAGGGGCAGAATCACCTCCCTCAACTTGCTGCCCACACCTCTTTTGCTGCAGCCAGGGCACGATGGACTTTCTGGGTTGGGATTGCTCAATGCTGGGCCATGTCCAGCCTCTCATCCACCCGAGGTCTTTTCAGGGCTGCTTTCAATCCATTCCCTGCCCACCCTAGTTTTATGCTTGGGATTGCCTCAACCCAGGTGCAGCACCTTGCTCTGGGCTTTGTTGCACTCCATGAGCTTTGCACAGACCCACGTCTCCAGCCTGTCCAGGCCCCTTTGGAGCCATCCCTTCCCACCACACCGCCACGCCGGTGTCATTGGCAAAATTCCTGAGGGTGCACTCAATAATGAAGAGCATTGGATAATATAGGACAAAAAAACCTCCGCAGAAAAATGTTTATTCTTCCCCCAATAAAGCATCTGTGTTCACTCTGCAGACTTAAAGAACTTCCACCCCTCCAAAACATCCAGAAGAAAACAACAACAAAACCCTGTGTTCCCTCAAAACTTCCAGAATTTATGGCAGTCTCACCTCAAAAGCCCCGCAGTGAGATGTTGCCTTAGCTTGCTAAGCATGGAAGAAGACTCCCAGGTGTTCAATTATTATGTGCTGATCCAACATCTGCTCCCTATCTTTCCCAGGAGGAGGGCAGTGGGCCAAGAGAATCATCTAGTGGCCCATATCCAGCAGCAGTTGGACTGCCTGAGATGATCTCAGCTGATGTTTGTATCAGGTTTCCTTCTGAGGTAGTGAGGAGAGGCTATCCAAGAACTTTGTTCCCCAAAGACGTCCATTTTTATGAGCAGAAAAACAATTAAGCCACTTTCAGGCAAATGGTGTTTTATTGCTATCCTCCTGAGCAGTCTGTTTAATAGGTCTTTGTTATTTAAGTGTGTGTAAAGCACAATGCCATTCTCTTGGCTGGTGTGAGGCACTGAGGGGGGCAGGAGGAGGGCAAAGTGTGAGTTACTATTTATGACCTCGACATCCATCCATCCATCCCTCCATCCATCCATCCATCCCTCTATCCATCCATCCATCCCATCCATCCCATGCCATCCATCCATCCATCCATCCATCCATCCATCCATTCATCCACCCATCCCTCCCTCCATCCATCCATCCATCCATCCATCCATCCATCCATCCATCCATCCATCATCCATCCATCCATCCATCCATCCATCCATTCATTCATCTTCCTACACAAGTGAGCTGGTTGCAAGAATATTTGCTGATTCTTGTTAAAAGTTTATTATTGGAAGATCCTTGCTGTTTTATTTTGACATCTGAGGTGTGATTTATTTAACTGGATAACTGGATCCGAGCTGGCCAACCACCTCTGCCTTCTCATTAAGGTCAGGTTTTACCACTGCAGCCACTGGAAGAAAAGGCGTGATCCACCCCAGCCCAAGGGGATATTGAAAGCAGCTCCAAGGACTTACTTGTGTCCTAAATGTGCCTTTTTCTCTCCACTGCAGACCTCTGAGGCTTAACGAGATTGATCCTTCTGTCACTATCGGGTTTGACAAGGCTGGAATGTTGAGACTCACCGACGTGGCTTGTTCTGCTCTGCTGGACAAGAACTTCCCCCAGACAGTGCCAGAGCCTCCCACTCACGCTGAGATCCCTCCTGCCAGGCCTGATTGGCCTGCAGATCCTCTGATGAGGTGGTTGAGCTGTGCTGGGCATCCAGAGGAGAGTCAGAGAAAAGTGAATTTCTCTTGTGCAATGTGAGGTCGAAAAATACCTCGTGACAGGTGGGACCCTCTGGTCTCCATGTTCCTCAGTGACTTCCCACCAGCCAGAAGATTCCTAAAAGTCAGAAAGAGACGATTCCTGGTTCCTGAGGAAGAGATCTGGTGGGGTTAGAGTGGGAGAAAACAGCTGTTTATGCAGGCAGTGCAGTCATTTTTTCCTATTTTAGTCATGTAAATGAGCCATAGTGTTTGAAGACATTTCTGCTCCTAGAACTGTGTCCACAGCCAGGGAGATGCAGTATCCTAAATCCCTCACCTGCTGTGGTCCACTGGGACATTCCTGGTGTCTGTCCTGTGATAAAGCTCTGCATCGCTGTGTTTAATGGCAGAAACTCAAACCATGAACCTGAAGGGCAGCAGGTACCCTCGGTACCACAACACCCTGTTGTGTGATCACTCGGATGTTTTAGTAAATCTAGAGTAGGTTTTCTCATGGCATTGTGTACCTCAGGATGCAGGAAGGTGTCACAGCAGCCACCAGTGAGAGCTGAGGTGCTGGAAATTCCATCCCAGCTCACTGGTCAGGAGGCTGCTGAGCTCAGTATCCTCAAGGGGAATTGATTTGAAACAAACCCTTTGATTCCTGTATCCAATCATGCATCTCCTGCAGCTCCTCTAGGAATGTTTTAGATACACAAAATCTACTACCAGAGTAGTTCAGGTGCAAAGCTCCAGTATCCCACTGCCCTTGAAGTCAAGAGTACAGTCACCAATAAATTCAGAATTCTTTTCCCTGCCTGACCTACCTCCTCTTTCTGGAGCTCCAACTCCACTTGGCACGAGGAGAGAATTTGTTCTTTCCCCTTCCCAGGTAAATAAGCTAAAGATGCCCTTTGACAGCCTCTTGTGATTCATGATCAGTTGTTTAAAGAAATTATGTTGTGTGAATCATCCTTCCAGTGGAAGTTACATCCCCACTGAAGGGAGTCAGCAGAAGGGAATGTGTGTGAGCTTCTCTGAAGAAGTAAGAACAGGTAAAAAAAGTGGTGATGAACAAGACACAATAGGAGGTCATCATGGGAATTATCCCTGTGGAATTGCTCTAGATTAGAAGCCTTCAACTTCAAGACAGAAAATATTGCCAATATACGAAAAATGGTATTGAGAAGGTAAATAAGGAAAAAAGCATTCACTGTCCTTCCTAATGCATGGATGGAAAGATGCCAAAAAAGAAAAAAATCAGGGAGGCCTGGTTCAAAAAACAAAATTTCTTTAACTAAAATGCTACATGACCTGAGCGATGGTTGAAGCGTCCAATGATTCAAAGCAACTCCATGGAGGAAAGTCCATAAAGGTAATTAAATACCATAAGACCACCTCTGGCTCACAAAGTTCCTGAAACACTTTCAGTAGATGCTGGGAGATAATTTAGGGCACTTCTATGTGAATGCTTATCCCTTGCTAATATTCTCTGTAGGACCTTGCAAGACTCACTGATTTCTGGTCTAACTCAGTGCAGACATTCTTGTATTTTCTGTTGTCACACCTTGTCACCCACCAGCACCCCCAAGTCCTTCCCCACAGGGCTGCTCCCAATCCATTCTACTCCCAGGCTATGTTGACTCCAGGGGTTGCCTCAGACACATGTAGGACCTTACAGCTGGCCTTGCTGGACCTCATGAGGTTCACATGGACCACTTCTGGAGTTTTCCCAGGTCCCTCTGGATGACCCCATTCTTCAGGAATGTCACATCAGCCCCAGCTTGGTGTATCTGCAAGTGGCTGTGACTGTACTCAATGCCTCTGTCTGTGGCATTAATGAAGATTTTCATCAGTACTGACCCCATACAGACCCCAGGGGGACACCACTGGTCACTGATGTCCATTGGAACACTGAGCCACCGACCACAACCCTCTGGATGTAACAATCCAACCAGTTCCTTATCCACTGAACAGCCCACTCATCAAATCCTCCTCTTTCTAATTTAGAGAGAAGGGTGTTGGGGTGGAAGGAGGGGATTGTGTCAAAGGCTTTACAGAATTCCAGATAAATGACATCTGCAGCTTTCCCCTTGACCACTGATGGAGTCACCCCATCAGAGAAGGTCATTGGGCTGGTCAGGCAGCTTTGGCCAAGCTGTGCTGACTGTCCTGAGTTATATCACTGTCCTCCAGGAGCTTCAGCACAGCTTCCAGGAGGATCTGTTCCATGATCTTCCGGAGTACAGAGGTGAGGGTGACAGGACAGGAGTTCCCAGAGTCCTCCTTTCTACCCTTTTTAAAAATGCTGGCAAGTTTCCCATTTTCCCATCACCAAGGACTTCACCTGACTGCCATATAAATGCATAACTTACAGGAATAGATTTTATAGATACACCTTTAAATATGTGTTACGTAATTTATTATATAAATTTCTATTTTGATCCAAACCGAAAGCTGCGGCATTCTTGCAGTTCCACTTATAACTATTGCTATGTGGCCAAGATTCATCCTACCACACTTTAGACACTTAGATGGATTCATTTTCTAGGGATTTCTGTGTTTCATGTCCTCTTTCTGGGGATAGATCTGCCCTGTCAGGGAACTTCAGAAACATCTGGGAGCTTCTCTCCTTCTGAAACCCAGAAAAAACTGGAATTGGAAGGGAGACCAGCAATGTTTACACTGTGTTTCCATGTTTGGCACTCACTGAGGGAATTCTATGTCATTATCTGACAGCACCTTATCAGAGGGCAGGAGGAAACGACCTGCAATGCCTCAAAGAGCACAGGGCACAGAAAGGTGCTTTGTGTCTGACAGAAAATAAATCTGACGTTGAGAACTCCCAGTTGCACAGGAGTGTGGAAGGAATCTGCTGTTCAAACTGCACTTTCAGCCCAGGCTGGGGCTCTGGGTTTTGTCCTGAGGAGCCTGGGAATGTCCTGTTGTCATATCTGAAGTGACACTCAGGTTTCACATGGAAGACACCAGCCGATGTTTCCACAGTCAAGGTGACAGCCACCCCACCGATTTCTCTTCAATGGCTTCGTTCCTCGAAGTCAGGTTCTCCAACCTTCCACACCTAAGAGCAAACAATCACAGATAAATGAAGTTTTCTGCCGTCTAGAAATCATTGAATCATTAAAGATGGACAAGACCTTCAAGATCACCAGCCCCAGCTGTCAGCCCAGCACCACCACCTTGTTCTCCACTAAACCACATCCTCAGCTGCCAATCCACGTGATTTTTGAACAATTCCAGAAAAGGTAACTCCACCACTTTTCTGGGCAGTCTGCAGGAACACAGAGAAGAAGATGGACTGGGTATTGGCAGCACTGGCCAGAAATGGAAAGCAGCAACAAAGTGCTGAGAAGCTCTTAGGGATGAGCCCTGAGCTGTGGCTGATGTCTCCCTAAGGGTCAGCAGGAGCTTTAGAAGAGAAAATTGAAATTTCAAGTGAAATATTGAAGTCTTCTTCTTGTCTCATTTTGTTTGGTGGGGTTGGTGGTTGCAGGAGGAACCATGAGTTTGTGAAGAGGCTTGTCCTTAAGTAGCACCAGAATTCAATGATTTGGTCAGGGACATTTTCAATTTCCCAAACAAACATTTAATGAAAAAAACCCAAATTTAACAATGCATTTTTTATTTCTCAAAACAGAATTTCAAAAACTTTTTTTTTTTTCTCGGAAAGAATTACTGTATAGATTTATTTCTCAACCAAAGCTTCTGACACTCTGTAAAAAGAATTGGAAAAAGCAGCATTAATAGAACAAGGAAAATAAATCTGTGCTTTCTCTCATAATCCAAATATCAATAACTGGTGGTCTTCAGAAAGATTAATTGATAACTCTGTCTGAATTCACACCTACAACTATAAAGGAGCTCAATATACACAAAGCTTTAGTGTTTAATAAGAATTTGTGATTGTTTCTAAAGAAATGAAACCCTAAATAAATACAGTCCTAAGGATTATTCCTTCTCAGTATCTGTCTTAAAATGGTGGATATTGACTGCAGTGAGATATGGATATTGATTACTGAGATAAGGAGCCTAAACCAGGAATGGTTAAAGAAATAAATGGTTTTTGAGGGCTGAAAGTTGTCTGTGGTTCCTGCTGCCAACAAACGTGGAAAAAACCATCCAAAAACCATCAAGCATCCAGACATTCTTGGATATTCATCTGAGTGTGACTGATGAGCAAAAGTCTCTTTTCAGAGGCATTATTCTATCCAAAGAGTGTGGATACCTACCAGGATCTCTTAAATCTTACCTTAAAAATACCCAATAAAAAACTCCCTTTCAAATCCAAAGACCTTCACATCTTGAAGATGATTGAAGGTCAGTCCACCTGAGAATTTTTTTGCTGCTGATTGATGTCTGAGGGTTCGTGGCCTAAGTCATGCCTGAGACAATTTCTCTCTAATTAAAGCATAATAAAGAAAGCAGTGAAGCAGATTTGAGGAAGAAGTCGCTGATCTCTGCATCTCGCACCGCCAACTGACTCACACACCTTCCCTCATCTTCCAGCCACCTTTTCCAGCAGCTGGAAGATACAATATCCTCCTCAGGCAGTTCCTACTAAAATTATTAATGACCAACTCACGGGTAAATTCAAAGGTCACACTCCCCATCTGAACTCTCTTGATTTATGAGCTGTTTTGGTCACTTGGGACAGTTCTGCCTTCCTTTATCTGCAGGCACAGACTGATTGCTCCCCTAACCCTGCAGTCAAGTGGTTTTCTTTTAGTTTCTCTGACAGGATGACTTGAGTTCATTCCTCGCTGCACTCCTGGTGAGGTGAGGATTATCCAACAGTGCTCAACATCTTTGGTTCTCAAAATAACGTCAGTCTAAAACCTGGTCTTCTCTTCTTGCGTGAAACACTTTGGAGGGAGATTTCTCCACTGTTGGAGGAGGACAACTGGAAAACTTTTCAGCTGTAGAAGACCAAAAAAAATCTCTTTTTCTTCAAATGGAAGCAAATAACCTCCATTGAGGTCTGCAGAGGGTCTGTGATTGGCCTGAGCATCAAATCTGGGTTAGCCAAGTCATCATGAAGAGGTTTTATTGGAAGGAGCTTATTACTGCATTTACAAATGTCACTCATGGAATTTTCTCTTGAGGAACTGATGTCTCTGTTGTTTTGCATCTGATTTTTTATGTGGAATGAGGGAATCATCTTTTATCTAGAGAAAAAAGAAATTTTGTTTCATATTTCTCTCAGAGCTTCACTATCTCAATTTCTTACTCCTCATATTTCCTTTTTTTTTTTTTTTTCTTAATACAGTCTTGGGTGCTGCATTTATGTAGAATTTATATGTGAAATAGCACCTTCCAAGAAAAGTCAGGGATCAAAGATGCAGCTTTAGGCATCACAAAATCTCCTACTTGTGCTTACACAAAGGGAGGAGTTGTGACTGCTGGTGCTGGTAGTTTATCATCATTTAGTAAGCCAGACTGTGAAATAAGGAATATGCTTTGTCACTGGAGTGTAACTGCTAATTGCATTTAGATGTGTTCTGT
This sequence comes from Grantiella picta, assembly GCA_013397955.1. Classification (NCBI taxonomy): domain Eukaryota; kingdom Metazoa; phylum Chordata; class Aves; order Passeriformes; family Meliphagidae; genus Grantiella; species Grantiella picta. The sequence goes on along the minus strand of VZRM01003040.1, from coordinate 4,195,393 downwards.
TTTCCCCTGCTTTTTCCTTGTATTTTTAATCTTCTGTGTAATTTTTCTTCCCCTGCACTTGGCTGAAAGCCAGGTTTCTTAAATTGAATATGACAAAGCTAAAAATCTTCTTCCTTCTCTAATAGAAATCTCTTCTGCTCTTCCCATGCTGCACAAAACATTGTAGTGTATATTGATATAAAATCTGATCTCCTACAGGAGGCTGTGGCTTCCCTTCTCTGAGCAGGATAGTCACAGAATCACAGAATGATTTGGGTTGGAAAGGACATTAAAGATAATCCAGTTTCACCCCAGCCATGGGCAGGGACACCTTCCATCATTCCAGGTTGCTCCAAGCCCTGTCCAGCCTGGCCTGGGACACTTCCAGGGATCCAGGGGCAGCCACAAAATTCTGTGCAAACAGCCAGGTTCATCCAAAATTTCTGTCTTCATCTCCTCTAACATGTACAAATGAAAACAACATATTAGATTAAATACTCACCACAGGAGAACACTTTCTTCTTGGGCTCTGTCAAACACAGAAAAGCCAAGAAAATGTATTTCAGAAATAAAAAGTGCTTTCTTAAAGAAGGACAAAAAATAATCACTACAATAATGTACCAGAGAAAGAGGAAGGTTTGTAATACCCAAGGGATTTATCTAATCAAAGGTTGGATATGTCTGCAGTGGAGGTGCCTGTAGCTGAACTAATCCCTTTTTCCCTTTCTAGTCACAGAAATCTCATTCACAGTCGCCAGAAACAACTGCATGAATCTCATCAACCCAAAGGAGGGATGTTAAAAAAATGAGAAAAATCAAAAGTGCTGTTTCCCTCCACTAACTTCGAAGGAACTTGTGCTGTCAACATCTGAAGGTGGGTGAGATGAATCCCGCTCTGGATATCTCCGAGACAATTCCATTCGCCGCTTCAAGGAGATGCTTTATCCAAAAATAAATCACTGACTTCAATGAAGGAATGATTTTATTGGCTTATGATGCCAGAGGAATGGGAAGGTGTGGAACTTAATGCTGATAAAAGGAAATACTTCATAAGACAATTTTCAGTGATGGAACACATTTCCATAAAAAATGAGAGAGTGAGAGTACAATTTGAAATCAAAGGAATTGGAAAATTTTTTTCAAATTGCCAGTATTATCCAGAGGAAATATTAATAATATTGAAATAAATTTAGTAGGGTATGTTACAGCTTGACAGCTTTAATCAGTCTGCAGTTGCTAAAGGTCAGGGCAAAAATAACAAAATATATTACCTTAGACATGAGTTTCTTGCATTTTCATCTAATTTACCTTTTCTGGGCAAAGAGAAGAATGGATTAGACAAGCAAAGGATCTGATGAATATAGGACACTCCTATACTCTCAAAATATTCTCAATAATGTCCTATATTCTCAAAATATGAAAAAGAAAATCCATTAATCTTATTTTCTGAGGTAATTAATAATATTCAAACAAACAGGCAAATTAACAAAACCACCACCCTCTGTTCTTATTTGGATCTGGATTTCTACTCTGTGCTGGGATTTATCACTTCACTCTTTGAATTTTTTAGGGTTTTTTTTAATAGGTGATGGATAACCTGATTTTGGCAGTTCTCCTTCAACAGTCACAGGATCATTATTGGAGTTACACAGAGAAATACAGGTTACAGAAAGCAAAACAGGGAGTGAGTTAATTACAAAAATCAAAGTCATGCAGAACAAAAAGCCTCATATTTTACATGGCAGGAAGACATGGTGGAGTGTCACTTCAGGGAAAAGCTCCGAAAAAATGATTATTTAGCACTTTCTTTTATATTTGAACTGCCTCACTTCCATTTCTATTAATCATTTATACTTGCTTTACATAGCCTTACAATAAACAGTGAATAAATTCCATGGGATTAATATAACTTCTTTTGCATTTCTGTCACAGCTAGACTATCTATCTCAGAATTCAGTGGAACTCTGCATATATTTTACATTTGAAATTAATAGTTCCCCACACGTTGCTTATTTTAAATACCAGCTTTATTTCTCCTCTCTGTTCAGTCAAAGCATTGTCTGATTGTAAAATGCTGACACAACAGAAGGTGGATGTAACACATTCTCATCCTAAAAAATTGGTGGCTTATGAGTTGGGTTTTTTTCCCCCTGCAATAAGAAGATTAGCAAGAATCAGATAGTATCTCTGCCCAGGACAATTTTTTTTCTCTTGTTTTTTTTTCCTTTTGACATATCATGAATTCACTTAATGCCTGCCTTAAAACCTAATTTCACTCTTACTCAATTTAGTCCAAACCTTTGTACAAAGGTTTCAGCATCCTTTCCTCAGTCAGATCTGATCTTTGCACTTTATCCATTTCGCTGCTTGTAGTTCTCTTTTTCATTCCTGTGGCTTCTGCCCACCTCTGCTGCTGCTTTAAAGATGCTGGTTTTGTCATTTAATCTGATTTTTTACACGGGCAGATAGTGATAGGTCGGGAGGGAATGATTTTAAATTGAAAAAGGGTAGATTTTGATGGGATATTAGGAAGAAATCATTCTCTGGGAGGGTGGGGAGGCCCTGGCACAGGTTTCCCAGAGAAGCTGTGGCTGCCCCTGGATCCCTGGCAGTGTCCAAGGCCAGGCTGGACAGGGCTTGGAGCAACCTGGGATTGCGGGAGGGGTCCCTGCAGGGGTTTGGAACTGGATTTTTTTTAAGGTCCCTTCCAACCAAAACCATTCCATGTTTCTAGGATTCCATGGTAACTGAGCGTCTCACAACCCTCAGGAGCAAACTTACTCCATCCTTACAAGAAGTGGTGAATGAAAGGTTTAGAAACATTGGCAAAGATGCAAGTCTGGGATTCAACTCATTTTCTCTAAGTGAAGAGATTCTTAAAATAGCTCGTCTCTGCCGAAAGTAAAAATTGTAGTTCATTCCACTAAGTGAAGATGTCTGCAGTATAAATGTTTACATTTATAAATGTGGAAGGACTATCACTACAGCCTCCTCTTCCATATGTACATCTACTCAGTGCAAATAAGGTCAATAATTCCTGTAATAATACACATTGCTCATGCTGATTTTAAGTGCTTTTGCAGCCAAAGATGAAGCACATCCCTCAGACGCCTCCCATGACATCCTTGGCTTTTCCCCAAGTACGTGCAGACTTAATACCATTAGATCTACAGGCAGCAGCAATTTACATATTGCAGAATTGCTCCAGCACCATGCCATCTCTCAAAATAACTTCTCTGTGTGCTTTTTTAAAGTAATAAATAGACATCCTGCAAATACGTTAATAATTAAGCTGAGTTTATTCCTTTTTTCTGAAGTGATGGCTGTGCCCGATCGGTAGAAAACCTGAGCTGAAGTTGTGACAGTGGCTGTGTGATCTCATTTCTCTTTCTCTTCCTCAGTTTCCCCATTTTAAAATGGCAATCATGGTTCTGGTGTCCCCTGGAGAACACCAACAGCGCAGCTATGAACTCCAGAGTGTTTTTCCTGCATTTTCTGGAAGCAGATGCTGACACACACGTCAGTTATACCTGCACAACCCCTGGATGCTGATGTTTTTCCAGGACATTTCAGCCCAGGGTAACCCACATTAATTAAAGCTCTGCCATCAGCATAGAGAAGCCAAAAATGAAGTTGGTTTTCTATATATTTGTGACTATCCCAGCTGATTCTGAAGCATCTGCTCTGCTGGTAAACATTTCAATGAACCATGGAGCCACTTTTCTGCAATGAGCATGAAAACACAATCCAGCTGCAGTGCCTCTAACTCTAAATGTCCCTTTTATTCATTTCTAGTTCTTTTTTAAGAGCAATAAAGCACACCATTCTATCGATTCTGCTGTTTTACACTTCAGAGCCATAATGAAATGCTCTGAATGAACACGAATCGGAAATCTAGGGAAAAAAAACCAAACAAAAAAGTCCACACTGGTAATAAAGACTTTATAAGCTTTAGAGCTGCAATTTTTGTGGATTTCACTTTCAGATCTTTTTTTTTTTTTCCAAAGAGCTTTCCAAATCACGACAGGCAAGCAGGCTGGCTTAACACAATCATTTCGATTGCACGGAATTGTCTCCCAGTTAAATTGCCAGCCATCATTTTTATTTGAAGCACTTCAGAGCATCTCCTCAGAAATCCCAGGCAGAAATTTGCAGAGTGAGTCGGAACTAGCTCTATGGGGGAAGCAAAACAGCCTGGGGAATTCTGAATAACAAAGAAAGTGTTGGTGAAATAATAATAATAATAATAATAATAATAATAATAATAGTAATAATCCTCTGTGCTTGGGAGATGGTTCGTCCCAGAGCCCTGCAGTGCCCTCAGGCAGCCAGAGCAGGGCTTGAGTTCTGCACCATGAAAAGCTGTGTCTGGTGAGAGCAGCACAGCTGCCCATGGATAATTCACTGTTAGAGAAGGGATAGAGGGTCAAGCTGATGCTTAGACATCCCCGTGCCCTCTTTCCTTTCTATTTAGATTCATTCCAAATATAAAAGTGCTTTTCCTGCATAGGTGAGTACAAATGTCGATGTGGTAGGGAATTAAAAGAGCAGGAAAATGGAATATTGTATAGATTTAGGATGGATGATGAAGAGAAAGGGAGTTTAANGAATCGGAAATCTAGGGAAAAAAAACCAAACAAAAAAGTCCACACTGGTAATAAAGACTTTATAAGCTTTAGAGCTGCAATTTTTGTGGATTTCACTTTCAGATCTTTTTTTTTTTTTCCAAAGAGCTTTCCAAATCACGACAGGCAAGCAGGCTGGCTTAACACAATCATTTCGATTGCACGGAATTGTCTCCCAGTTAAATTGCCAGCCATCATTTTTATTTGAAGCACTTCAGAGCATCTCCTCAGAAATCCCAGGCAGAAATTTGCAGAGTGAGTCGGAACTAGCTCTATGGGGGAAGCAAAACAGCCTGGGGAATCCTGAATAACAAAGAAAGNCCACGTCCAGTTGTTTCTTGGACACTTTCAGAGCTGGGGACTCCATCACATCCCTGAGCAGCCCCTTCCAGTGCCTGACCAGCTTTCCAAGGAAGGAATTCTCCCTGATATCCAACCTGAACCTCCCGTGGAGCAGCTAGAGGCCATTTGCTCTTAGAAAAGGCATTTAGGGGTGTAGAATTTCCTAAGTAGCCCGGCCTTGAAAACCAGAAGTAATGCTGCCCATGCTCACTTTTTATCAGGAATGAGCCTGGAAAGCCCAAGGAAGCAGCTTGTCAATTTTCTTGTTTCCTTCAGTGTGCTTCTTCAGCAGGGATTTTCAGTATCTGATAATCTATGAACCCCTGGATGTTTTACCCTCTCCCATGCTATGTAGCAAATTTAAGCCTAAGAAAACACCTCAGCTGTGTAATTACCAAAATCAGGGAAAATGGGTGAGAAGTAATTCTGCAGTAATCCAAAATTTTTACTTTCCAGGCCACGGAAAAGCTGCACAGGCAGGAAAGGAAGAATGCAATGATACCAACCTCACCTTCAGGGCAGGGAGGCTTTGGGTGCCAATGGAGCAGAGATGGATTTAACTCTGTCCAAAAGCAAAGTCACATTTTGTGTGGAAATTGGGAACTGAATTGTGGCAGCACAATGAGTGGAAGCAGCAGTGTCATAACACCTGAGCATCATTTTCTTCCAAGGGAAAAATTAAGAGGAAGAACAGGAAAGGAGGGAAGAAGACTGCCTGCTTTTTTTCCTTTCCTTTTTTTTCTTTTCTTTTTTTTTTTTTCCCCTCCAGATAACAGAAAGTGTTTACCAAGAGACTTTGGTCCTCCAAATGTATAAGCCTGGGTTCCAATAATTTCCTCCTGGACCAGAGGTGACCCTGAAGGCATCAGGAGCATCATCCCCTTCATGTTGGCACTAGGCTAACAAATCCACTGGGCTCAAACAGCCTCTGCTCAGTGTAATGGCTGTGGCTGGTGTGTCCAAGGGACAATTAAACCTCATTCCCAAATGAATCACACTCAGACTGGGAGCAAGGAGCAACACAGTCTGAGCATTAGCTAATTAAAGGTGGTGATAGGGAGCTTTTCCCAGAACACAAGTCATCGAGAGTATCTGATATGAAATTTGAGAAATCTTTTGAGAATAGCAAATTTTCTCGGGGGAAAAAGTGTCTCATGATGATACAAAATTTGCTCAGTAGTTTAACTTAGGGACCCAACTTTATCTCTCCATTGTCCCTTTACCAGCAAAGCAGCTACTTCCAATCACATTTTCCTACAGCCTCTGCTGTCTGAGGTCTGGTTAACACTTTCTGAACATTCTGAACATACTGATCTCAAAGAAATGTCAATCAAATAGGCTTAATTTCCTAGCATGTAATAAAACTCCCTGAAAGGAGATCACAGTGAGGACGGGGTTGGTCTCTTCTCCCAGGTAACAAGTGACAGGATGACAGAAAATGGCCTCAAGTTGTATCACAGGGAGGTCAACTTTGGATGTTAAGAAAAATTTCTTCTCTGAAAGGATGGTCAGGCATTAGAACAGGCTGCCCACGGCAGTGGTGGAATTGTCATCTCTGGAGGTGTTCAAACGCTGTGTGGATGTGGTTTAGTGATGAGCACAGAGGTGTTGGCTTAACCAATGGACTCAATGATCTCAGACATCAACCATCTCTCTTCCAAACTTAATGTTCCTGTGATTCTGTGATTTTAATCTTCCTCTCATCCTGGCAAGTGTCTTTTTCAAGGAGTGCTTCTCAGACAAAGGAGAGCTCAGTCAGGGCCTGAGTATCTTCACCCCTTCCCAGCAGGATTTTATTTTACAGAGTAGCTCATGCCATCCAGCTGTACCATGCTGGGCAATAATTCCTCACCCACAACCAACCCATTCTGAGGTGGGAAGTGGTGAGACCATGAGCCAAGGACATGTGCACCTCCAGCTGCATCAAGAGAATGTGAAAAACATCCAGTTATCCTCCAAGGGCTCTGTAAATGTGCCCAGTGTCACAAGGGTCTCTTTTATCTCAGGCAGGTGATGGATGGAGGAAGAATGATGGAATCATGGAGGAGTTTGGGCTGGAAGAGACCTCTGAGGATCACCTCATGCAACCCCCATCTCATCCTCCCCCAAAACAGGGAGGTTTTTCTAAATGTAATAAATATTAAAATACTGCAACTCGCTATCTTAAGTGGCAGCGGACAGCCTTAAAAATCTATTAAAAGAGATTAAGGATGTGGGAAGCATTTCAGTTCATAGGCCAACAAATAAAAGAGCTTGAAGAGGGGAGGTTGGAAGCTGATGTGAGGCTCTTCTCCTCTCCCTGATGATAAATGTGAACACAATTTCAAACAGAGCAGAGGTATCCTCAGCCTCACGCAAAGGGATTGATTAGGGAGGCAGCTCAGGACTGTAATGCAAAATGCAGACTTTTCACTTGTAAACAGAGTTGTTTTCACACAGCCAAATCTTCTTTTAATCACCACTGCAGATATCACATGAGCCAGCAGTTCTGGGTCTATTTTTTCCTTGCACATAATGAGGTTAATTGACAGCTGCAGCATCCTGATAAGACCTGATGGAAGATGAAATGCAGGCCCAGAGATAGACAGAACAAAATAACTCTAATGACCAGCATTATCGAGGATATTGACCATTATTAAATCTGTGCTTTCATGGAAAGAAGGAAAAAAAAAGTTACTTCTAAATGTGGTTTCTTTTCCAGGAAATAATCTAATATCAGCAAATGAGGCACTTGAATCCAAGAGGACAAGCACAGTGATTCCTTGCAATTTGGAGAGTTACACACCTGAGAATTAGGAATGGAAAATGGTGTGTGTGTGTATGTTTTGACAAGCAGTTATTTAAAAAAAGTTGCAGAGGGTGAGAAGATTCCATGTGACCCTCTTTGTCTGTCTGGAAAAAAAAAAAGAGTGGGAGTGGTTATTGGCTGTGTGAAGAGGAGAATAATGTGTTATTTTTGCACTCTGTGCTGTTCCTGTGGAATTCATCCAGGAAATCTTCACGTCCTTGTGCCCTGCTGCTGAAAAAAAAAAAAAATTACTAAAGATACAGAACATGCTTGACACTATTTATCTACAAAACTGACATTTGCTGCTGAGCAGGTCAGACCCAGCTCATTTTATAGTCAGTGGGAAGAAATAGGCCCTTTTCAGGTGCGAGTCATATGGCATATTTCAGATATTTATTTTAGGGTGAGATAATTCGTGTCCTGATTTCCACCAACCCTTTTCACTGGCTCTTCAGTGGCTGCCAAGAGTCAAGAGGGAGTAACTCCAGTAGGGATATTTCTATTGAAAAAAACTGGTACTCAGTCATATAAATCACTGTCTGAAAGACAAACAACAACCAAAAAAAGTCTCTCTTGGTTATCACAAAATGACTTAGAGCAGCTTGATAATAGTCAGGTAATATATGAATATAATATATTGGAAGGAAACAAGGCCTCCTGATAAGCTCTTTAACCTAATTGTAGAGGACAGAGGAGGAGTGGCTGGAAGTTGAAGCCAGATTATTTCTTATTAGAAATAAAGCATGTTTTTAGTAGTCAGTAAACAACTCTAAGTTGAGTCATATATTCTTCCTTTCTGATGCCTTCAAATAAAAATAGAATGTTGTTCTGAAGGAGATGCTTCAGCCAGAACAAATCAGTGAGCACAGGCTCAGCGTGGGTTGAATGGCAGAGAATTATCAAATTATTTAGTTGTGAAAAGACCCTTCAGGTGATTGAGTCTGGACATGAACTCAGCAGTGCCAGGGCCATCCCTGAGCTGTGTCCCCAAGTGCCACATCCACACCTTTTTCAAATCCCTCCAGGGATTGTCACTTCACCATTGCCCTGAGCAGCCTCCTCCAATGCTTGACCTCTCTTTCCAGGAAGAAATTTTCCCAAATATCCAAACTAAACCTCCCCTGACAGAACTTGAGGCCATTTCCTGTCGTCCTGTCCCTGTTCCCTGGCAGCACAGCCTGACCCCTCCTGGCTGTCCCTCCTGTCAGGGAGCTGTGGAGAGAGAAGTCCCTCCTGAGCCTCCTTTTCTCTGTCATTCTCCTGTAGTCATGGTTAAAAATCAATGCGCTACATTTCCCCTTTAATTTACCTCTGACTTTGCCAAATACTGTCATCTGAAATAAAGGTCATTGAGTTCTTCTTCCCACCTTTTGCTCTTTCTCATTCTTTTTCTCACTTTCTCTCTTTCTTTACATGGTGTGTAACAGAAATGGGTCAAATAATTTTGCTTATGCATAGAAAATATTGTATTCTCATTTACAAGAAGTTGTCATGAATAGTTCTTTAATTTTTTATTTGGTTTTATTTTTGTGTTTGGGGTTTATTTAATATATATTTAACTGTACAGCGTAACAATGCTCAGAAGAAACTAAAAACAAATAAAAAACTTCATACTTTAGGTTTAGATAGAACTGAATCTCTTCTGCAGGCTCTTATTCTGAAACATTTGGAAGGGGTGATACAAAACACGAATTTCACATGTCATGTATTTGGCAGATTTAGTGATTGCCCCAAAATCTGGTAAAACTTTAGGGGTTGTTGCTGTGTTTGGGACCAATGTCTTCCATGGGTCTGGAGCAGAACCTCATCTCCTACATCTTCCCCGACCTTAGAAGAAGGAAGTTTGATAACACAACTCAACATTGCCTATTTATCCTCCGAGACGACAGAGATTCACAAAGTATATTTGCCTAATTAAACTAATTAAACCACCCATTCTCGGTCATCATGCCCACTCCACTCGCTCACATCTCAAAGTCTCAGCTAAACATCTCGTGAGTGCAGCCTGGCTTCTCCCTTCTGCCACTGGCTGCTGTTATTAAATCTCCTAGAACCTGCGATAAATTATTAATTGGGGAAACAGCCTCGTGTCTGACAAGACTGGTTTTGCCGTTTTATCAAACCCATTAACCTTGTTAGAGGTATGTGCTGCTCCATCCCATTATCCAGCAAACTCTCACATCACTATAAACAAGGTTATCTGTCTCTTGCCTGCAGGAGGATTTTACAGGGTTTTGCATTGGCAAGAGCTGAGTCTTTCCTGAAACTCCTAGGAAAACAAGAAATGTGGATTTTGGCTGTCCCTGCCTGGTTCACTCAATTCCCATGACGCTGCTGTTTCAGCATCATATGATGGAAACAGTAGAACACAGAGAAAATCTTATTTGTAGGTTATTTAATTTCTGAAGAAGTTTTTAGTCAGTATTAAATATCAGCAGCGTGGGTCATGATCCCCAGCTGACTGGACTAACAAAATATTTGCAGCTGTTGATGAAAAGAACTTTTATAATACGATAATGAGATACTCTGGGTCCTTGCAAGAACTTCTTTCCAAGCACAAGGGAGAGCCCAAGAAAAAGATCACAGGGGAAGGTCACTGTAAATCTTTGTGAAACTTCATCACCTCTGGGTGATGGTCTCCCTGTGTGAATTTTGGAAATAAGGGTCACTCTTTTTCTTCAAAGACGAAACTTTGACTCCCTTTGCAGAGTAAATTGGTAGATAGTAAGGCCTTACTGTCCTAGGGTTTGGATTTATAATTATGACCATATAACAAGAGCACCTGCTCACATTATTTCTCCTCTTCCTTTCTTCCTCTGTTTTCCCTGGTTTGAGAAAAAAAATATTTTTGGTCATATATTTACAGAACTTTTTAACTTTTCATACCATTTTCTTTTATGAAAAATTCAAATTATTGCTGTCAACATCATTTCCCTCTGAAGGGAAAATTTACCTTAAACTATTTTCTGGTATTTAGGATTTGATGCTTATAAAAAAAAGTGAGCTTTCAACCAGAAAAGTTTATAAACTGCATCCAGAAGTGAGTGGTTTTATTAGTCCATACCGGGCACAGGATTTTTATTGGGAGCACACGGCTGCAGAATTGATATCCACTGAATTAAATGAGCTGCAACTCTGTTGGAAGGAAATGGCTTTTGTGGGTTCATCCTTGCTTTGTTCCTTAAAATGCCAATAAGTCGACAGCACAGTGCTTAGTTATGGTCAGGACTGCAGACACCTCTGTGCTCCATAAATCACATTTCTATTGCCAACTTTTCCCATGCACAGGAAGTTTTTATTGTCATCGTCTTGATTGCCATCTCTACTTTCTGGCAGCTTGTGGCTTTCCCTTTAAGAACTTCCATGTACTGTTGTCTTCTTTTCAAATTCAAGTCTTGCTCTGGAGGAAAATAAGATTTTCAGAATGTTTGGCTAATGTAGAGAGACCTTGGGCACATCCTCTTTGAATTTAGTTTTCCAGTCTGCCCTAATTTTGATTTTTAACTTTTCCATAATTTTAGTTTTTATTGACCTTTTTCTCAATCCCTTCTGATCGGGCTCTTTATTAAACTAATAAACAATTTTTTCTAAAAGTTTAATACCTGTCCTTAAAGTCCCAGAACTTTGTTCCTAAAGCAAGATTCCAATGCTTTTTCAGGCACCCTGTGTTATTTGGGATGTACCTCATAATGGGACTGGGGATCATCATCATCATCATCATCATCATCATCATCACCACCACAATTTAAAAAAAAAATTATTGTGATCCTTCTTGAAATAATTGAAAGATAAAGAATGACAATCTGACTGTTGTTTGGTAAAATTTATAGGATTTCTAAGTGAGGAGTCAATTTCACTGTTGTCTATGTTATTTTTGGTGCTTATCAGGAAATACCTTGTTGAAATTGCTAGGAAAGTTTGATTTAATCTTCCTGTGAGTTTATCCTAAGGTGTTCACTAAAGTAAATAATATCAATATTGTAACACATTGCTTGCAAGTTTTTTTCTTGCAATGCACTAAATATTTCACTCTCACGTCAAGAAAAAAGCTCAGTGTGATAGGGGTGCTTCAAAAATATAAAATTATTACCTAGAAAGGCAAAGACACAAATAATTCCTCCCTCCCCCCATTTTATGGGAAAAAGTGTTTCTAGAAAGGAAAAGGAAACTGGTTAGAATTGTACCACTGACTAATTTTTCTCCAAAAATATTTCAAAATTAATTCTATTATTTGTATAAAAAACTTTTTCCAATAGAAAACAAAACTACCAACTCTTCCAACATATTAATCACGTTTGTCATTGTTAATTTTTCAGCCTGTTTCCTGTGCCATTTAGGGAACCAAGAGAATGGAATAAGTCATGTCTTTAAACAAGGAGCAATTTTTTCTCCTGTGACAAAGCAGGACAGGCCAATTCATCTGAGAATTCCTCACGTCAGGGAGGTTTTGTCTGGTGTGAAATAAACCTGCTTTGCTCCTTTGCTTCTCTTTCCCTTCATCTCAGGAAAGAGCTGCTGCTTTCTCCCTGGTGTCCCAAGTCAGAAAGGGCGAGATTTCATCAATTTTCAGGATTATTTAGTTTGGAAAGGATGTCTAAGACAAATGAGTTCAACTGTTAACCCAACACTGCCAAGGCCACCGCTAAAATATGTCCCCAAGTGTCCTAATCCACATATCTTTTAAATCCCTCCAAGGATGGTGACTCAACTACTTCCCTGGGTATCCTGCTCCAATGTCTGACCACCCTTTCTGTGAAGAAATATTTCCTAAAACCCAATCTAAATCTTCCCTGGTGCACCTTGAGGCCATTTCCTCTCATCCTGTCACTTGTCACTTGGGAGAAGAGACAGGAAGATGAGGAACTCCCTTCCCAGGCCAAGCTGCACATCATGACTTTTTTTGGGTCTCCAACACCCTTCGAGGTCTACATTCTAGACGGGAGCAGAAAATTCCACTAAATCCTCTACTCTCCAACAACACTATCCACAACTCATGGTGGTACCAGGTAAACGTTTGGACCATGCAAGGTGAGACAACCATCAGGCCACACTGAGACACAAAGCCACTTGTCACCATGAGCTGTTTTCTGCCAGGCACAGATTCAGCTGCTCGGCAGGGATTAGAGACAAGCAAAATGAGCTGCTGTTGTTTTGTGGGCAAAGTCAATCCATTTTCCATGCCCCACGCTGGGGATCTGGAAGTTTGCTGCGCAGTTTTCCTTCCATCTGGCTTGTTTTGAGACTGGGAGAGGAAAAATGGGACTGGATGGGAGGGTTGGAGTGGAGACATGCAGTCCTAAGTGTTTTCAATAGAGCATTAATTGAAATGTTGTAGACACTGTTTGCCTCGGCTGTAGCTGTTCATAATAATTAGGTTGATGGATTCAGAGAGGGACAAAAAAAATGTCTCTCTTATCAGAAAGAAATTCAAGCACTGGGTTGGGGATTTGAGAGTCTAGCAAAGCCTTGGTCCTGGTAAATTGGACGCACAGAGGTTCCCAGCTCTGAGGGAACCTGTTTCTTCTCCTGCCACTTCTTATTTGGAATATGATTACTTGGAGTGAAATCCCTCACGGGTATAAATAATAAAATTTTTCCAAAACAATTGAAACCTTGTATTTTGTTTCTTGATTTCTACGGAGACATCACAATGTGTTTGTTTTGTGACAATCAGGAAAGGTGGAAACTTTTATTTTCCTTTTCAATTATAGTTAAGTTTTTTCTCTCTTTGTATTGAAACAGGAACTGAGGCTTTACAAAAAAATATAATTTGGCGGTTCATTTAAATTTAGAATTCATCTTACAGGATAAATTTATATTAGATACTAGATGTCCAGGTAATCATGTGATGGAAATGCCTTTTTCCTTTCAGTGACCATGGAGGAAGCTGAGGAAGGTGGTTTGGGTGATTTGTAGAGCTCAGTGAAATTAATTTCACTCTCTTTTCTAAGACTGACAATAAATAACACAAGAACTGGGAACACTCTGGTTCCTTCATCCGTGGCAGGCAGTATTTTTTCATTCATGTTCATTCTGGTGAAATGTTAGAATGATTTTTTTTTTTTCTTTTTAGTCTAATAAATGTTTAGCACCTCTTCATAACTTACCCCTTCCAGACCATGTCAGAAAAATAACTGGATGAAAACCCTTCCATATTGGTGGTGGATTATCCTTGCTTTTCTTGCTTATTTGAACAAGAACTCCACATTGAAATTTCAAGTTAATATTCAAGGATTCAAGAGCTTGCTTTTTTCTCAGTGTCTACTGAATTATTGACTTTTAGCAGCAAGGATATGTAAGAAAACATTTATTCACTCAGGCTGACATTGGAGTCATACCTTCTGAATAAAACAGGACAAGGGATGCTCAAAAACTCTGAAAACAGACCAGACTGTACCTCTGCTGCTGCAGTCATGGATCTGCTTCTGCTGCTTATTTTTCAGCTGAAAAAATTGTTTGAGAATTCCCATTAGTTCCTGTAGAAATAATGATGAGTCCTGGGGAAAATAAAAAGAAGAAAAAAAAGCAATTCTAGGTGGGGATATGAAAGGAGAGAGAAATTCCCAGAGCAACAGAGAGAAAATTCCCAGAGCAACAGAGATTTTGTGTACAGATTTTTTAATAATTAAAAAAAAAAGAGAGATTAAAAATGGGGGGAAAAAAAGAAGCAAATAGAAGTTTCTGGGCTAAAAAACTGATTTAAGGTATCTGTGTGATGAAAAAAGAGATCTATCACAAAGTATTTACTTTTACTCTTCATAAGCACTTGTAAAAAAATAGATATTTCTGCCTGAGCTGCTCCCACGGGGCTCCTTCAGCAGATCTGATCAATTCACTCAATGGACAGTGAGATCCAATTCCTCCCATCCGTAATTAGACATCCAGCACAGGTGAGATGAGCCATGCTGAAAAACTGCCTGGGTTTGTCCACTGATGGTCAGGGCAGCCCCGGGGGATGAAATTCCCGGAGAGGAGAGGAGAGGAGAGG
>VZRM01003040.1:4160780-4180596 GCA_013397955.1 Grantiella picta | reverse complement strand
GGGTTAACCAGTACCACCTCTGCTTGTGTTCCATGAAATCCCAGAATGGTTTGGTTGGAAAAGACCTTCAAGATCATCCATTTCCAGTCCTGCCATGGGCAGGAACACCTTCCACTGCCCCAGGTTGCTCCAAGCCCTGTCAAAGGTTGCTGGAGAAATGACCAGAATACGACACAGTCATAAAATTGCCTGATTTTCAATGTTGGTCCAACAAAGAAGTTGGCCCAAAAAAGTAACTGTTTCATTCCACGACATTTGGGCTTTTGAGTGCTAAACTCCAGATCAAATCTCAGCTCCTCAGGAAAGGGAAAGAACTCTTCCCTCCCAGCACAGGATTGTCTCCTTCTCTCCTTCTTCTCTCTCTCAAAAAATATCTTTTGACCTTTTTTTCTTCAGTCAGGCTTTGTGATTGATTTTTCAGCTTCCCCTCTGGAAAATTTGTCTTGTAAAAGCCAAATCAAACCAAATCATTTGGGTATATTATACATTGATTAGCTCATGTTTCTGCATGTTCTCAATTCTTTATCAACCCAACTGTCCTTTGCAGGATAAGGAGGAGCTGGGAAGTATAAGGAAAACTTATAGATAGCAGAGTTCCAAGGAAAAGGTCAGGACCTCTTTGAACAGCTGAAACTGTGCTGCATTTGTCAGCCTGGGATTTTTTTGTGCTTTTGTCTGAAATACTTGATTCTGAGCATTCCAGCACATACCAAGCTGGTCAGACTGGGTACAACTACGAACTATTATCATCTTCCAGCAGAGAGCGTATTCTGATTTTTATCAACCATTGGGGATTTATTTGATATGAATTAGCTGAATCCTTCTGAAGTTACTAGGTTTCTTCACAGAAACAATGAGCAATTTGTAAAAGTCATTCCCTGGTGGCCTCGGTCAAGCCTAAAGGAAGCAAAACCTGACACATTAACCTTTGTTATCTTGACTGTCTGCAAAATACAGGGTTTAATAAGCTGTGAAAGAACATATTTAATTGAAAAAAAAAGAGCCAAGGCAACAAGAGACCACAAACTGCTGCAGGAAGAAGAAGAAATCAGGGCAGGCCTGATTCTCAGAGTAAATTGGTGTGATTGCAGTAAAGTCAGTGTGGTGTTGGGTCAAATTATCCTAGTTGTGGATCTGGACTGAAGAGGATAAGTACGTGATAGCACTGCTGAATCAAAGACAGATGGAAACACTGCTGAACTGAGCTAACTATTCCCATCTCCCTCCAGAATAAAGAAGAAAAACAGGTCATGTTTCTGCTGTCTTTCCACAGCTTCCAAAATAATCGTGGTTTACTCCTAATACTGCTGTAATTTAGCACTATGCACTGCTTTATTTACACACACAGCACCATTTTAATCCACATTTTCCTCTTCTTTCCATTATCCCAAATTAAATTATAGCCTTGATGGCTCTGGGTAATGCACAGTGAAAATACTCTCCTTGAGCTATGATTCTAAATCCCCAAATGTATCTGTATAAATAAACTGCTGAGGTATCATTCCTCTGTCATTTGGTATATTAAAAATTAGGATGTATTTTTTCCTCCACGCTGCTCTGAAGCAGGAAATAATTTTCATTTTCCTTTGCTGTACCACAATCAAAGTTTGTAGGCAGCAGTTTAGCTTAATCATACTTATGCAATTACTGTCAGAGGCTGACATTTTCCTTTCACCTTTGCTATTCCCAGGAGATTAAGCTATCAACCCTTCAAGATCATTACAGTTGTTTACATGCAGGTGGCAAAAAGAGTCTCAAACAGCAGGAAATCTTTATCTCTGGCTTTGGCATGAACCAAACTCTCTGTATTTTGGGGATTTTTTATTTGGTGGAATGGAATGGAATGGAATGGAATGGAATGGAATGGAATGGAATGGAAGCAGTATCCTCACCTGAGAAATGGACTCAGCAGGGAAACACAAATGTTTCCCTGTAAGAAATCTGAGACAGCAATATAGAGATTCTAATGGAAAGAATTCTAATTCCACAGACATCCCAGGATGTGTGTGAATGTGCTGAATTGATGGGAACCACCTGGATATCAGATAATCCTTTCCATTTTCCTTCCCCTTTCAAGACAGCCTAAGGTCAACATGGTTGCTGCACTGAGAGAAAACTTCGCAGAAGTGTCAGGTAGGTGAGGAGGAGGAAGGAGCAGCAGATGAGACTGACAGTTTCTGATTGTCCATTCCTTTTTTTTTAATGCCAGGTAAATAGAACCTTGTGCAGGTGCTCCTGCCCCTGGGGAGGCTGCTCAGAGCAGCTGCTCCCAGGCTGACCAGCACTGAGGCTGTGTGAGCTCCGAAATGTCAGGATTTGAAAACAGCAGCTGTTTCTGCACGGCTCCTGTGGCTGGAAGGAGTTGGCAAAAACCTACAAAACCTGTCTGGTTCGTCAGCCAGCACCTCACTTGGCCTTTAGGAAGCAGTTCTTGCTCAGGTGAGACATTCTTGCAGCTGCAGACTCTCACTCCAGCAAGTCCCTGGACTTCCCCATGTTTATTTGCTTGTAAGTAGAGCCACATCCTCAGAATACAGACTGGTGTGGGTAGGAAGGGACCTTAAACACCATCCAGTGCCAACCCCTGCCATGGGCAGGGTCACCTTCCCCTAGACCAGGCTGCTGGCCCTGAGCTCCTCCATATAACATTGGACACCTCTTCTTTCTTAGATTTTGTATCAACTCTGCTTCCAGTTCCATTTTCACCCACCTAGCACCACTGAGGTATAAAATGCAAGACACAAACAAAGTCTTCATCATTTTTTAATTAATTTCCCAAGGAAAGGAAGCTTCTGCAACACTGCTGCATGTCTGCCAGTGCTCTATTCATCAAATACCTTGGTCAGGTTCAATCATCATTAGACAAGAGGTAAATACTTCAAGGATATTAAAGTCTGCTGAGGATGGTTGGGAAGAAAGAGGAGATGGGCAACAGCTGGTGTTGCAATTATAAAAATTGGATATGCAGGATTTTAATCATAATATTTGACACCAGAGAATCTTCAGAATGGAAAAGAAACCAGATTTTTGCAAGGCCTTCTGCTAACAAAGATCTTTATTCTTTTCTTTCTAAATCCCTTGGGCAATCCCAGTGCAATAGAACATTTCTATGGCTAACCTTATTGTTGTTCTTCATTTTCTAGAAATAAGATTATTTGTCTAATTACGCTGTTCCCTCTAGTTGTTAAAACCACATCAAGATACTTTTAATTTCTCAGTATATTGTAGTTCTCATTTCATTAAACTGAAGCAGTTACTTAAAGCTTACAATGTTCACTCCTCCAGCACAGACACAGAAATCAGAATTACCTGAAGGGTTCTCCCAGTTTCTATCACTATATAATCTTCTCTTTCTTTATCGTATAGGACTGAGTCTTCTATTATTGCTATGGACTATTTAAAACCCATTCAAAATGCTATCAAGGTTTTTTCCAAAGACATTTGGAATGAATATCATTAAGAAAGCCATTTTCAGTAATTTCATGAACTCCATTTCTTCCCCAAATTTATATTTTAGTGTGAAAGGTAATAGTATGGCCATGTAAGTAAAAATTACCATAAATTTAATTAACTGCATAGCTTAACATAATAAAAACCCCTATCTGTTAAACAGAGGATTTCTTCATTTAGAAAGAAAGAAGATGATTGTATATTTTTTTAACTGCTCTTTCCGGTGACAAGAACGCAGCAAACATTTCACTTGGCTGAATGAGGAAATTAAATGATGAAGGCATTGCCTTCCACACGTGATTCCACAGACCACCACAACCTGTGTGCAGCCTCCAGCAAATTCACAGCCAGACTTTAAGCATTTTCTCAGTAGATTATTCTTCCTTTTGAACCAGGCTCACAAATTCTGTTCTGCGCCGTTTTCAACCTCTTCTTGCAGCTGAATTTGCAAGCACAACTTAGAAATCCAGCTGGATAATTAGTGTCTTACAGGCTTTCATTAAGCAACCTTTTTTTGCATCAAGGGTGGATAGGATTTCAAGATTTGCTATTTCTCACATGGAGATAAAGGGGCCTAATGGACAAAAACAATCCTTTTCAAGCCCGAGTGAATAGCTGGGCTGACTGGGATGAGTAATAAAGAAGTGGAGCAGCAAAAGGTTCACCATGCCAAAGGAGAGGGAGGCAGACACAGATAACATTTCCCTAGTAGTATTTAAGTTTTCAAATAAATGTGATTCTTCAGCTTCTTTGCACAAATGTTGCTGATTCTCTTTGGCTGCAAGGACTGTAAATTTCAGGTTGCATTTCGCCCCTTGCTGTGCAACACCTTGCAAATATTGAAGTTATCCACTCTCAGCACTGAACCAGCATGAATCTCAAGGACATTCCCAGCAGAAGGCAGTTCATTTAAGGATCTTTAATTAATTAAAGACAGGAATCAGGATTTGTCTTTCTTAAAATCTTCCAGGAGTGTTGTTCTCTGAAAGTCATGATGGCAAGAGCTCTTGCAATACTCAAGACATGAACCTTTGGGCTTAATTTTCAGGCTCTGAATTCTTAAAAATCTTATGTAAAAGCATTCTAAATAATGCACTCATTTTCTGTTTAATTACTGCTTTTTTTGGCTTCTCGCTCTGTACAAGAATATGGTAAAGAATTTGTCCTGAGGACCAAGAAGAGTTTTATAAAGAGATTAAAAAGCATGGACAAAATTATCATGAGCAATGTGTTGAGTGGACTCAATCCAGTTCCCAAAGGGCTCTAAGACTGCATTAGGCAAAATATTTGTACAACTTACAAAGCACTGAGCACGAATAGAAATAACATGAACTCCCTTTGATCTTTCCTAAGGGCAAAGATAAAAGGATACTTATGAAGGGATGTGAAATTTCACCTTTCTGTTGCCAATATCTCATTGTATCTCCATTTTTCATTCCACTCCTTGAGCTGCACATTTCCTGAGAATTCATTTGTAACAGATTTTTCTCAAGATAACACCTTTTTTTTTTTTTTCCTTAAAATATATCTCACAGAAAACAGTAATCCCTCCTCCAAATGAAACCACATAAATATCAAACCAGAATAATGACTCCATGATTTGCCTAGGTCAAGTTCTTCAAGGTTGCTACTTTTCTTAACTTTCACGGCTGTAAGAGATTGTTTTGAAGTATAACTACTTTGGAGAGCCAGTGAAAGAAAAAAATATGAGGTTTAATAAGGTGTTTATAAATCTCTATGCCCACATTTGTAGATGTGGCACTTAGAGAAGTGGGTTGGTGGTTGGGCCTGGCAGGTTGAGGTTAATGCTTGGACTCAGTGATCCTGGAGGTCTTTTCCAACCTTGGTGACTCCAGGATTCAATGATTCTACACACAGGTAGATATGTAAAAATAGCTTAAAATGTATTTTATATTTGCACATTCGGGATGTGTTAAAAGTTTTGTTTTCATAGCATACCTGAGAGTCTGGCAAGGAAAATCGCTAATATTCTACTGTAGGTTGTATAAATATATGACAGTTAAGGTTATCGTAATCCTAATCTCAAAATCCTCAGTCACAATTATGTCCACAAGAGGTACACCCTGACTCTTCCATACCATCCAAAATAGTACTCCAAGAATTGAGTACCTTTTTCAAGCTACACCAAGAGCAAAGTTCCTTTCGTAAGACACCATAAAGTCAAATCATTAGCTGAATTCATTTGATTAGCACAATCTAATTTTATGCAGCAGCAGCAGCACTCTCACTTCCCAGACAGCAGAGCTGGAGTGGGCTCTCCACACTGCACATTTTTAAGTACCCTGTGTTCAGCCAGGTTATAAATTATCCCTTCACATCCCGAAGTAAAACTGGAGAGGTCCTTGCAATGAAAATACACAATGAAATGGGCATTTTGAGCAGAGATAACCTGGATCTAGTTCCTGAAAATGAACAGCCAGACTGCTGGCAATTATCTCTAATTACAGTTGGTACAAAAGGGTTTTAATAATGCACTTTTGTGCAATGTGCAACCTTGAGATGAGGTCCCAAGGCTGAAATATTTGTTCCCTTTTTCCATTAAGTGCATTTAAAAAAAAATAATAATTAGAAGATCATTCAGGAGGAAAGATAACGCTCTGACATGGTGACTTAGTAAAGACATAAGACTTATTATTTGCCTCTCAAGGGGCCTGATCCTGTCCCACTGATTTAATATGAACCATCATGTAAACATTTAATTACCAGAACTGAAAGAGGAGAGAGAGAAAAAGTATCATTAAACCCATTTTCCAGGTAAGGAATCTGCCACAAAAAATTCTTTGCATATATTCGGCATCAAAGCTTAGAAACTCCCAGCCCAAGGGTAATTTGTAGCACTCAAATTTGGAATTTTCCAGAAAAGTTCTCTCAAAAAGATCTCAAAAAAAGATATGTCAGCCTCGGTTAAAGTTTTCCTGATCTTTTTTTTTTGGTTTAGATTTTTCTTTTCTCACGTTGTGATGATTAACTGAGGAGCAAAGAGATCAATACACCTTGATAAGATAGCAAAGGATAATCTTCCTTCAGCACTTGGAACATAAATATTGTCCTACTCTTGTCAAGCAGATCTGCTGTAAGACCTGTCCAGATGTTTATAGTTTTGTCAATCCATTAATCATTCCTTGCTTGGCCAACTTTTCCTGAGCTCTGTTGGTAAACAACTGGTTTTGAGCAAACCTTGGGTTAAAATTCTGCCTTTCCTTACACACTGTTGATTGGGGACACAAGGGGACCTGAGCTGCAAATAAAATAAATAAGCCCTTATTTATGCCCTGGGTAAAATGGGCTTTTTGGTGTCTGTGTCCTCATGAGTTCCTTATGCTGCCATAGGCACATGAAACCTTCAGTATTTACTAAATAATTTACCTGACCCACTGCATTCACTGTGTTTAGGACCAGGATTGCTTTGAACGCTCAGCTAAAAGTAAACACCAGGAACAACAACAATCAAGATATTAATTGCACTCTGTGTATTTCTTTGCTTTTAGAAATTACTTCAAATGTGTATTTGATTAACTGAAAGAGAAATGGAAAAATAACAATGTTATTTGTCTGTAAGTCTCCCATCTCAGGAATCTGTCTGAGTACTTTCTGGATTACAGAAGTCACAAAAATCACTCTGGAGCAAATGAGTTTCAGCATATTGGTGTTGGGGCGTCACAGAATTTGAAGGGGCTGGTTGTGCTTTCTTGCCTTCAAAACCATGAGAAATTGGTGTCCCTTCTCACCTCCAATGATCAAAAGGTTCTCTTGAGCCGTTATGCTAATTAGTCTCATAGGCAGCAGGAAATTAAAATAGAATATTTTGTACTTGTTAATTGCCTGAGATCCACAGATGAAGGTACTTGGATACGTTGCCCAGAGAAGCTGTGGCTGCCCCTGGATCCCTGGCAGTGTCCAAGGCCAGGCTGGACAGGGCTTGGAGCAACCTGGGATAGAGGGAGAACTCCCTTTCCATGGCAGGGTCTTGGAATGAGATGTTCTTCAAGGTTCTTTCCAACCCAAACCATTTTAGCATCCTATAAAAAGGTATTTAAAATTAATTTGATAACTCCTAATGAGCACAAAACTATCTCACGCAAGACAGAGCTGGAGGAGAACAGCTAAAGCAATGCTGCAAAAAGTGGACCAATAAATATGATGATTTCAGGTTACATTTTATTCAAATAAGCCCAGAGAAGTGTGGTAGCACAGATGACAGAGCACTGAGTTTGCTTAGCTATTCATTGTCACATTTCCAAACCAACGAGCACCAGGAAATGTTTGGTCTGATCTTCATCTTTTGTCACCTGCAGCTTTGACAACTGTTAGGTTGAATCTAGAGAATTTTCTAAGTTTCATGAACAAAAAAAAAAAGAAAGAAATAAGAATAAGAAACAATTAAAGAGAATCTTTTTAGACTTATCACTAATTTTAGGTAACTCTGAGATTGCCCTTAGGGCCCCAAAACAGAATGTCTTATTAAATGGAAAATTCAGTGGAACAGGAGGAGCTGTGTGCCTCACATCTTGCCTGAGCAGCAGAGATGTTGCCCTAGAAACACAGCAAAGAGTAACTTTGACAAGGCAGTGATCTCTGCTGTACAAAAAAATTAACTGTTTCCAGGTGCTGCACTGGCCATGCCAGGATATGTCAGGAATCTCCCACTCATCCCTGTTTGGGAAACTTAAAAATATTCCAATATGTGCTTTTAAACCACATCAGGGGTCAGTTCTGCATCTGCTCCTTTCCAACCCAAAAATGGACCTGGAGGAGATGTTGGTCAGGCCGATGCTGTGATCTTTAATTTGAGATTAAAGTCGGAGGTTCTGAAGTTGTGAAATATTCAAGTCTCTCTCCAAAGAGGTTATTAAAGATGAAACTCTTCTCGCTGGGAGACAGAGATTTGCAAGCTCTTTTTATCCAAGCAATAAAGGTAATTTTCAAATTCACTGCCACCAGCCAGAGTTAACCGTGGGCTCCTGGGGAGATAACACATCTGAAGTTGCCCAAATAGAGGACACAACCCGAAAAGAGCCTTCCTAATTCAACCATCGTTCTGGTTTCTGATGATGAGGATTCTTTTTTTTTCCCCTCCCACATTCCTTGGGCCTAACCAGGCTGTAGGACTGTAATGATGAACCTTTTGTGCTTCTCCACAGAACAAAGGCTCTCCTCCCTGCCATGAGCCTGTGAAGCTTCACCTAGCTCTGAGATCCATCCCCAAAACTTCAGTGGGAGATGTTCATTCAGGGCACTTGGCACTTCATTCCAAGCTTAATTACTGCCATTTAAGCAGCATAATAGATAAATTAATTTATTCCAGGAGCAGGCATTTTCCTGCCTTACATTCCTCATCTGTATGAGCAGTTCTTCAAGCATTTCTAAACCCTTTTTTCTCCTCTGATCCAGCCTTTCTTTTATTCTCTCCCCGCCTTTTTCCCTGCTTCAAGTCAATTTTATTTGATTTTTTTGCTCTGCTTGCCTTGGAAAAAAGTCTCTTTTTAGGCTCTTTTCTGCTTAATGCTCTCTGCACAGTTACTGACAAGAAACTTTTCCTTTCCTTATCTCCACTCCTACACTCAGGTGACTCCCTCATTTGCCACGTTAGCTGGTCAAAGTGCCCTTTAAATTCCATGTTGTGATGTTACCCAAGGTGAGATGTAGCTATTGTCACATGGGCTCCTAAAAGGTACATATCTCTTTTGAGCTGATCATTCTTGACTTCCTTTTAATTAATAAATGGAGATATGAAAGATATCTAAAAGTCTATTGGGTGCTTGGGTTAGTGCGACCTGAATTATTTTCTGTTAGTGATTATTTAACTGTAAGATGATTCTATCATACTAACTCAAATATTTAACTTTTTTGCAGGGTTCTATCAGTCCTAGCCCAGAATTACGGCTGGGGATTGGTGGAATGTATCTCCAGGAGATGAGCCCATGTCCTGTTCATGTCCTCCAGTACAATAATTTTGATTTTAATTTCTAGCTGCAGTACTGGGGGAAAAAGAATTTGAAAGGTTACTAAAGATTCATCCATGCTATACTTTATTTAGAAATTCTGCAAGCACAAAATGAGAATGATAGTGCTGATCCATGTACAGTGAAAATAACTATGTTTCTATGATAACCAGTTATTGGCAGGCATGGTTGTTATCTTATTTTGCAGAGGAAAGAAATAAAGAGTAAACACTTGCCTTTAGAATTTTTTTTGGTTCTTTGGTGTCTTGGTACTTTCAAGACATAGCCAAAGGGAAACGATGTTTTCTTCTCTGAAAATGCATTTTCAGAGTGCAGACATGGGGAGGTTATTTAGCCTGTGAGTTGCAGAATTCAAACAATACATAATCGCTTTTCTTCTATAAAAAGACACACCAGCTTCCCCGAATGGATGAAGAGCACGACAAAGACAAGGTCATGTTTGCTCTTTTCTTTTGAACTTTGTCAGACACGGTGCTGAGTTAGACAGAACTTCCATCTGAGCAGAGCAAATATTCCTACAGTATTATTCCTGTAGGAATACAGTAATATTCCTCAAATAAGCCTTTAGACACAGATGTCAATGACAAAAGGCCAAGGAAACCCTTTAGTCATTTTATAGCAATCATGGAGTCAGGATGAGATGTGAGTTGGATGACATGTGGGGTTCAAAAACTCTGACAAAGCCTTTACTTGGGTATTTTCTACTGATATTTTTCATTCTCCTCTTTTAAGGTCTTTACAGAAAAACAGTATTGCTAAGGGTTAAGGGTACACAGAAGGGGC
Source organism: Grantiella picta (assembly GCA_013397955.1). Taxonomy (NCBI): domain Eukaryota; kingdom Metazoa; phylum Chordata; class Aves; order Passeriformes; family Meliphagidae; genus Grantiella; species Grantiella picta. The sequence goes on along the minus strand of VZRM01003040.1, from coordinate 4,170,379 downwards.
TGAGAAGTGCTGTATGGCACTGCTAAATATCACATGTACTATGAGATAATTCAGAATATTTCATAGGGATTTGGGTTTGGTGAACCAAAAATGAGTCTCTGGTTAGTAAAAAGGGAGCAACATACCTCCCTTGTCTTAATTTCTCATGATCTAAAAGATAAAATGCATAAAAGTCTGATGTAAGACCATATTTGCCAAAGCTTTGAACTTTCACCAAGGAATTTTTTATCCAAAGGGATTATTTTTAATTTCCCTTGTGGTAAGACTCTGGCATTTGGGCGCCCTGATCAGGATGTGTGTTTATTTACTCGTACAGTCAGGAAGCAGCTTTTGGGACTGGGATAGCTGAGTCTCAACGCTGAGACAGCTGAGTTCTGTATTTGCCACTCCAAAATATGGCACCACAGCTGGGGGAGATCCACATCCTCTGGAAATTAAAGTGAAGTTCAGGCAGGATAATGCCTGGTACAACAAACAGACAGAAAAGTGTGAGCCTTTAATCCAGACTGAGATATCTCCTGAGCGCAGAGAGAATCGAAACACACACCTAACGGGCGTGTTAAGTTGAATTTTGTTATTTTCATCTCTGGCTGAATCCCACCCCACTCACTGTGCCTGTAGGGCCATGCAGGCAGATCGATCCCAACACCCCCAGCAGCTCCCAGGGATGGATTTTCCCTGCACAGAGACATTTCCTCCGTTCAGTGCCATGCATGGCAAATAAAGAAAGCAACACTCGTGCCTCCCAAAGAGGTCTGTGTGAATATCGCCCATTTCCTGCAGCATCGCTAAGAGACGCTCATCTGTTGGAGAGGTGGCTGTGTATGGTCGCTGGGGTAAACAAAACAACCCAAATGAACACAAAAACAGTCCCTGCCTTGCAGGAGAGAGGCGACATGGGCGGAATTGCAATCAGAGCAGCTGCAGTGGAGATCTTAGCACAGAAAATCCAGCAGTGCCACGGGGAGGGCGACGGAGCAAAGTTAATCCTGTTATAAATTAGCTCGTGCTTCCTGCTCTGAATGCTGGGGTTACCCTCTTTGTTTCTAGAAAACATGATTTGGGAGGCTTAGCCTGCACAAACAACTGAGTCAACAAGTCCTATGCCTGCAAAAGAAACAGGACAGCTCTGGTTTGTGCTGAGTCATGGCTATTTACTCAAGCTTTAAAAGTATGGTCGTAGATCACCAGGATTTAAACTCCTCTTTAAGGATAAAACTTGAATTAATTGGTTAATTAAGTCCTTTAGCTGCTGTAAGTGAATCATGGCTTGGTAGATTACTTTAGTGTAAAACACACATCAGGACAGCAGGCTGCAGTCTAATAAGAAAGGTCCTGATGCTCATAGATCTTTCCTCATACCTGGGATCTGGTTAAAGCATTCTTTCAGCTCTCTAACTCATAGAAAAAGCAAATAAACCCTAAAAATAAGTCAGGATAGTTTATCACAACTGGGATTGGCCAGAGCCAAAACACAATTAAGTCTGCATCCTATTTTTGATAATAATTTATTTGAATTTTTTTTAAAGTATGTGTACTTGAACTCTTTGATACATGTGGCTGGCTTTAAAAAAGGATATAACTGCCTGTTTAACAGAAATCTTTGGGTGCTTAATGACATAATTGAAATTTTGAAACAGGTCAGAAGTTACCCATGTACTTCTAGCAAAATGTGAGGTATGAACACTCTATTGATCACAGTGTGGTTTTGTTCACCTGTAGATCACCTGGCAAAAGCACCCAAAACAGAGGATGTGTAATTCTGCTCATCACTTGATCATTTGATGCCCCAAAGATACTCCAGGGTTTCAGTTTGCTTTTCTTTTCATAACAGGCACTAATCCTCCGGGGATAAATGCCTAGAAATTTCTGCCATTTACCTGTTTTACTGCATTTCCCTGCAGTCCTGTGCAGACTTGGAGGAACCTTTCAGACCCAGCATCAGGGTAATGTGAAGGAGGATCAGATATTGACCTGTGGGTCAGCAGAGGAATGAAGCTGATCCCCTTTATTTCTCCCTGATCACCTGCATTTCCTCCTCTATTTGGTGTTTGCCTCACCAAAAAGGTATTTATTCATTTTGAGCTGGTTTCTCCCACTCAGGTGATTTTGCTTACTCTCTGTGCTCCTTGCATGGGTGGAAAAGCCCTTCAGAGAGGAATTTTGGGCTGATTCAAAGGGCAGAGGGTTGGTCACTCCTTGTCTCTGGGCAGTGTCAGAGGTGTTTCTGTGCCATGGCTGGAAGGTCACACACCACAGACCCCACAAAAACAGGAAGGAATTGGTTCTGAGGTCCCTTTAATCAGCCTCAGTACCAATCAGAACACATCACATGCATTCTCTTAAGTAAACCCAAGCTAAATTGTGATAAAGACTGGGTGCTCCACACATGTCTGACAATCCTGGTCTTTTTTTAAGTTGTGAATGTTTTGTTCTGAAGAAAGGTCTTTGCTGCTCAGCACCACATTAATAAGGCAGTTTTACATTAGGTGAATGTGAAATAATTGTTAAATGACATCTTCAGGCATGATAAGCAAATAGGAGCCTAATCTACTTGCTATATAATTATTTTAAAATTATACGTGCAGCAATATGTAATTAAACCTATTCTTACAATTTAAAAATAGGAATTCAAACATGAGAGCCACAGATATCCTCAGAAAAAAAAATTATTCACCATCAACCTGTTCCATATATTCATTTCTACAGGCATTTGAATGAATTTAAGTGAATGCTTAAACTCTGAACAAGAAAAGGAAACATTTCTGATTCTTGACATAAAATGTTTTGGGGAAAACTCCCTCAGGTCAGAGTTTAAAGGCTTAAATGAATCACTGAATGAACTGTAGATAATACACCTCTGATGTCTTGGGGTGCATTATACACCCAACAGAAAGAGAAGAACAGAATCACAGAATGGTTTAGGAAGGAAGGGAACTTATAGATCACTAAGTTCCAACCTTTAAAAGTGTTGCCTACAAGTATCTGACTGAGATAAACAATTTAATTCTGGAGAGGCTTCATTTTAAAAAAAAAAGAAATTGTATCCTAGTGGTGTGAATTAATTCAGACAGGAATTTCTGGATCACAAACTACAGATCTGAAAGCAAAAACATTTCAAATGCATACAAGGACCTCTCAGAGCGAGTTCTGGTTTTAACTCTGCCAAAATATCTGTGATGTCATTTGCATCATGTTCTGGATGTGATTCATTAGTTTTATTGTCATCTGCAGCAGGTTTTCATGCCCCAGTGCTGTACCAGCTCTGAACAATTGGAAAAGATGAGGCAGGAACTCAAAGGAAGCAGTGGCTGAGAGCATATTTTTATCCACTCTCTATAAAACTGGCGTCAAAATAATTGACTTTTTAGAAAGTGTGAAATATGCCAGATCCAGCTGATTCTTCTTTCATGGAAGTGTTCAAGGCCACTGGGACCCCTTGGGGTTTCTCTGCAAAGCTGCTTTGCAGCCCACTGGTGCATTGGCTTCCTCCTCCCCAGCTGGAGGATCAGCATTTCCCCCCACTGACCTCCATGAGAATCCTCCCTTCCCATTTCCCTCTTTCCCATTTCCCAACAGGGTTCTCTGGCTGGCAAAACAACCCCTCCTCCTGGATTTTTATGGTCTCCAAACTTGCAGATGTCCCAATCATTTATATCATTAATAAAAATATTGCATGGTGTCGGTCCCAAAATCAACACCTGTGGTGCTGCATCACTGACTTGCCTCCTGCTGAACTTCCTACTGCTGATCACATCCCTCTGATCTCAGTATTTCAAACTATTTTCATCCACCTCACTGCCTATTTATATTCCATGTTCATATGGTCATAGTTCATGAATCTTTGTCCCCTAATTTGCTCATGGATCTGATTAGCTGCCCCAAAAGTTGCATATCATAGAATAATGGAATCATACAATATTTTGGGTTAGAAGGGATCTTAAAGACCAGCAGGGACAGCTTCCACCATCCCAGGTTGCTCCAAGCCCTGTCCAACCCAACCCTGAACACTTCCAGGGATGCAGGGGCAGCCACAGCTCCTCTGGGCAACCTGTGCCAGTGCATGTGGAGAAAATCTGTGAAATGCAGGCTGTGCAGAGCTGAGGATGCACACAATGATCCCAGAGCCAGGAACATGCAGGCTCCTGTGGAGCTGTGGTGAGCTGTGCCTTCCCCTGAGTCAGGCTGCCAGTCACCGAGTGCAGCTGATGCTCAGACTCATCCCATTTCATTTCAGCTGCCAAGAAGTTTGCTGTCTGCTCTGAGCCAGTCCTTTAGGCTGACTCTGTTGTCAACACACGGAGACAAGTAACCCCAGAGGGCGATTCATCCAACCTCTCTGCATCAGCTCCAGAGACACGTAATGAAGGGCTTAGATTAGATGCCTAATTATTGGATGGTGAAGGTTAGGGAAGATGACTCCTGTCAGGAAAGAAAAAAAAAAAAGACAAAAAAGCAGGTTGTAGGAAACATTCTGCAGGCTCCCTGCCAGCTAAGGACTCCTCTCTGCAGTGACACTTGGTCCTGTTCCAGCTCCTTTTCTCTTCCAAGCAGTGTGCAAGGGAGGCAGCAGGACAAGGGAACAACTTGACTTCTATACTCCTGGAGCAGTATTTTTATTCTGCTTGTCCCTGTGATGAATTGGGAAGGAAGAACTCAGGGAGTGAAAAAGTTGGGGTCAACTTGCCCAGGTTTGTTTGTTCTTCCCTGTGCTGCTATTTCCTGCTGTGAGTCTGTTCTGTTTGTTTCTTGCACGGAGACAGATTGCATTCCTCTGCTCAACACCAACAAGGCATTTGTGCTGCTGAGATAGTGCAAAGAGAATATTCACGGAGCAGAGGGAACGTAGTTCCAGACAGGCACAAACAAGCTGACTGAAAGCTCCATGAAATAAAGCCTAAATCTTCTTGCATGTCCATGCTGTGTTAAATAATCCAAGCCCTGAGCCATCGAGGCTGATATCTGGATGATGGACAATATCACAGTTATTACCTGAGCAGATTCTTCCCTTCAATTTTTGTTTCACTCCCCAAAATAGAGACTTCTAGTTTTTTTTCAAGGTCCACAACCATTCTTTGTGATGTCCGAAGTGAACAAGGGATCCAAATTCGTTTCCATCATAGTAATTAGCCTTGGCCTGAGTCATTTATGTAATTTTTTTTTGCTTCATTTAAACAATAATAATACAAAAACCCCCTCCTACTGCAGCTGCAATTGTGAGGCATTGTAGAGAAATTTAGCTAAGGGATGAAAAATTGGAATAGACTGGGGAGGAAACATTTGATGTGCTAATCATGCCCTGAAGACATGTGAGATTTGTCACCAGGTGTCAATCAATCTGTGTTGTGTTGCCCACAGTAAGACCAACCTTCACACATACAGTGAAAAAGAATGGAAACAAACATAAAAAAACCCCAGAGATTAAGGCATGGGTGAAACCATAGAGAAAGAGATCAGAAAGGATGTCCTTGGAGCTTCTCTAAAAGGAAAAAGAATCTCAGTGGTTGCTTTTCCCTCCCTGCTGAAGATCCCCTTGCTGACCTCCCTGAATGCACTGCGGCAAATGAATGACTTTTGGAGAAATTTTGGTGTTTTTCTTTCTGGATGCAGCGCTTTTCTTCAAACACTGGTTTGTTGGAGTCACTCCCAAATCATGTGCAGCACTTCTCAGCCATAACTTGGGTGGTCTTTTTCAAGCCCTTGCTCTGCACATCCCACAGAGCCTGAAACCAGATTGAAAATCCTGACATAATGCTCGTTCACATTACAATCCTTCAGCAGTATCGCATGTCAAACATTTATAGGCATGTTTACAATGCTAATTCCTTTACCAGGCAAATTTATCTTTCCCTACTATCAAAAGAGGTTTTCCCAGAGGAATTTTTGTTTAGCTGACATGGATGAGAAAAGCAAATCCACTAAGCTCTTTGCACTGGGATTAGATAAACACACACCCAAAGATGTACAAGGAGAGAGGAGCCTCTTAATTTACAGTCTGTGAACCTTGGCTTTGAAGAGCATTTAAATGGTATTGAGGCAATTGATGCATTGATCATAGTAAGATTTGTGATTTCAGACATTTTGGAAAGCAAGTGTCAAACACAGAACCTGCAGTTTTCAAATGACTTTTAAATTGTTTTATATCGGAGAGGCAGGAAAAGAAAGCAAGCAAGTGTATTTATGGTATGATCCAGTAAAGGACTTAAAAACCCAAAAGGCCTTAAATTCAGTGGAAAATATACCAGAAATGGCACCAAGAAATCCTGTTCATCCATTGCCTCTTTCCCTTTTGCCATTTACTTCCAGGAAGAGCCTGGTTCTGTAGCTTCCAATCAGGCAGCTCTAGACAGGAATTCTTCCCAAATTCTTCTCTCCTTCAGATTCCAGTGCAGAAGAAGTTAAAATACTCCTACTTGGACGGTCAAGGAAATTTGATGTTTCACAGTGATAATTATTCCGTCTGAAACTGCAGCATAACCCCACTGGTTTCATATTTGAACCTCTCTCACCTGCCGAACGAAGGCAGATATTAACAATAATCCTTCTCTCTTTGCCACCATCTGCAGTAATTCTAATTCACAGTTTCACATGAAAAGGAACTGACATAAACAGTGTGAAGCAAACAAACTTTGCTGACTTACTTAAGAGCCCCTTTAGCAGCTCAAAAGGAGTAAAAATTCCCAGGATCTCTATAAAAATATGAATGGGTACATCAAAACTGCTCCAGGAGCAGCAGTGCTCACTTCAAACCTCTTTTGCCAGTAGATCATCATCAGTCTGACCTTAGCTGGTTGTGCAAAAACATCTGTGGTCAAAGCGTAAATGAGACATCAGCAGGGATTTAAAAATATTTAGCAATATTTATAAATATTTTGGTCTAGCACTGGAATCACTGCCCCATACTCTGCTGTGACTGCATGGAAAGATTAATCGTTTTAATTGCCCAAGAGAACATAAGCCCATCCTGGGCTTGGATTTTTTGAGTCAGAATCCATGGATGGAAGAGTTACCCAAGGGTTTAGGTTCTGTGCACTGTGCCAGCCTGGAAAAAATTTTGAGTTTCCCTTAAATCCTGTATCATATATATATATATTATGAATAGAAAATACAGTTTGCAAATCTATACCACTATCCTGAGCTAGATTTCCAGGTGTCTGTGCTGGGCTGTCAGGAGTCAAAGGAGTGAAATAAGCATTTTGGGAGAGAAGCTCATCCCACCCTAGGTGAGTGCTCTGAAATGAGCTGCCCAGCCATCTGGAAGGTACCAGTTTTTCTCTGCTGCCTGTAACTGATGGACCAGTTCAAAAACAGATGAACAATTTTTGGAGATCTAAATTGAGATTAATTCAATTTCTACCACAATTTAGTTAAACTCATATTTTGAGCTTATTTTTGGCTCTTTAAAGGAGAACAAATTCTCTATTAACACTTCAGAGGACTCCAAGTTGAGGTTCCCACATTGTCTCTCCTCTGGAAAGATCCCTGGCCCAGCTGCAAGGACTGAGATGGCCCTGAGGCAGAGCAGTTTGGGCTGACACCAGTTGTGTCACCTGTAATTTTCAGAAACTTCTCCTCTTTCATGCCTTTCATGCCTCAAGGCCCAACTTCAGTGTGTGACTGAGGACATCCTTGGGACTTCCCATCCCTGGAGGCAGGGATGCTTCAGGGAGAAAACTGCACAGGCAAAACACGAGCAAGAAAATGGCACAGAAACCCTGGACCCTGTTAGTGAGAATCAAATTTTGGAAAGCCAACAGAAGGCTGTTAACTCGTAAGATTCAGGTAAAGAGCCAACATAGCAGTAAACAACATCAACCACAGGTTGGGTGCATTGATTATTCAAATGAGGAGCTAAATTGTAATTTTTACAGTTTTTCATATATAAACCTTTTTCCCCAAATGTAATTAATCTTTAATCTCCTTCACCTCTCTTAGGCTGGATCAGAATCAGGCTTTGGCTGGTTGTCTAACTGAGCAACACAAGTCCATTCCCATTTATCCCAACTCCTGTCTGACATGCTTGTAGCTCTTCTTTCAGAGCACATCAAGCAGCTGAACTGCTCACTGAGCCAGAATCTCCCTAACTGAGGTACTAAACCTTGTGGGTTTAGAGTGAAACATTTAGAGAGGGATTTTATTGATTGCATTGATCAGTTTTCTACATCTACACAAAGATGAGAAAAATCCCACCCTGGAAACAACTGGTGATGTAGATCAGTGCTTCACTGTGAAGGAACTCACTGCAGACCTCTGAGACAGGGATATCTACCTCCAGCCAGGTGAATCCCACTCTTGAGTGGTTTATAAAGCAATAAACAGGCTGGATCTTCAGCAATGAGCCCCGGCACCTGGAGGAGGCTTTTGGCAGACATATGGTAGAAGGCTCATTTCTCAGAATGTCATGGCTGGTGAAGAAGTGAAGGGCAGATGTGTTCTCACTCCACTGAAAAATAAAATCAACATTCTACAGGCTCAGAAAAGCTGTCAAGGGTAGCTGCATGCCTGAGTTTGATGCCATACCTTTCCCTGCTTTGGCACATCCTTTGGGCATGGTTAGCAGATCTAAAGGCAGGGAAGTGTTCAGTTGGATGTCAGGTGGACAATGCTTCCAGTCAGATCCTTCATTTGGAGAGCATCTTCACCTTCTCGTTTGTGTCAGAAATAAGCCTTTCCTGACTAAAACACACAGTCAGGGTGTGTGTGCCCTGCTCATTCCCCAGGCTGATTGTACAACCAACCCACACTTGCCTCTGTGAGTACTCAACTCATCCCTCCGGTGGGTACAGCTATTAATAGGAGCTCAGCAATAATATTTAAAGCAGACAAATCAGCATCTTCAGCAGCCTGATATGTTGGCACAGCAACAGGACTGTGTGAAACCTACTGATCCAGAGTACCTTCAAAAATAAATACACCTTTTGCAACTGTTGATTTTTTTACGATTTTTACATTTCTCTATGATGGTGTATTTTAAAATTTTATTTATTTATTAATTTTATAAAAATGTTGATGCATTTTTTTATCTTGGATATTGAGCACATGCTCCTTGCCATGAATAAGCAATGAAGCAACAAAATACTAAGCATCGCCACAGGAAGAGATATTCTGAAAGCATCTTTAGGGCTTGTGGCTTTTATTCCATGGTTATACACACAAAGAAATCAGTCAGATCAACTATGTTTCACTTACTGTGTTATTCCCTATATAAATGATGAGACAGAGTCTCGGCCTGCAGAAGGAATAGATAAAATTATGATCAAAAGTAGATAAAATTATGACCAGTAGATAAAATTATTATCACCATCCCTTTTGTTGGAAAGCGGAATGAACAAAAGGCACATGCACATCCATTGCCCACCAAGTAGGTTTTAAGCAAAAAGGGTATTAATCCACAAGTTCCATTTTTCTACATGTCTTTTCTGAAGGATTCAGACAGGACTAGCAAGGAAAAATAACAGCATAGCTGGCTTATTAATTTTTATTAAATTGTCCCTACAGACTTTGTTTATAGTCACTGGAAGAGTTACTGCTAGAGCTGATTTGGCTGATTTCTCCAAAATCACCTGTCTTACAATAAGAGAAACTACCTCCTCAAAAAA
>VZRM01003040.1:4092814-4160755 GCA_013397955.1 Grantiella picta | reverse complement strand
AAAAAAAAAAAAAAATTCTGGTTCTAATGTGAAACTAAAAATTGACATTTAACTTTCAAGCTCCTAAATTTGGGATAAATGGATTCCACCCTACATGTCCCATAGTCAGACACTGAGCCCAAGAGTCGTGACAAGTCCTAGACAGCTCCTAAGAGAAAGAACATAGTAGGTGTTGTGACACAGCACTGAATTTTCAATTAACAAAATAATTGACCTTGTCCCCCTGCAGACAGGCAGGAGGTCATTAGTCAGTGCCTAGAAAGACATTGATTGATTCAGCCCAACATCCACAGGCACCTTGTGGAGGCACGAATGCAAACAACAGCAGGGAGAAGCGCTGGGTTATAAGGCCAAGTTCAAGATTTTGGCTGTCACAGGACTTGGGCTGAATTTGGTTCACCTCTCTGCTGGTTTGACTCACCAGCCTGGTGGCAATATCTCGAGGTAAATATAGAAATGGTGGTGGTGTCAGCAGAGATCTGAAGCTGCCCACGTTGACTGGTAATAACTAAGTCCTGCCCACTGCCATGAAAAGTTCTCTGGGAGAAGCAGAGAACAGGGAAAACTTTAATCTGCTTTAAGCAGGGCATCACCTAAAAAAACCCAAAACCCAAACAAAACAAAAAAAAAAGCCAGTTGATTTTTTGCAGGTATATTTCCTCTCTTGGACTGCCTTCCCAAAAATTTTTCACAGAAATCCCAGTCCCAGAATCAGTCTCAGCCTTATCCACCAGATCTGGCAAACAAACACAGATTTAAGCCCTAGTGCCAAACTACTGTGTCAGAAAGGAAAAGAAGTTTCTAGAAGATCTTAGAACCACTTTTGCTCTGATTTACTAACTGCAAGTGGGTGCAGATTATGTCTTTCTTTGTCAACAACAGGGCTTGGAGCAGCCTGGGACAGTGGAAGGTCTCCCTGCCCATGGCAGGGGGTTTGAATGAGATGAACTTTAAAGTTCCTTCCAACCTAAGGCATTCTATGATTTGTTTACACTTCTATGATTAGAGGAAAAATCTGTAATTTTCAGAGCCTGGTCCTGAAAATTATTTCCCACAACATAAAACCCAAAAGCATTCTCTTCCAATTTCTTTGGGAGGATGTAGCATGAAGGCATTTTGATGTAGTACTTCTTTATGAATCCCATTACCTTCCTGCCAAACACAGCGAGTAGTCATGAAATTCAGAATTACAAAAACATCTTTATATTTCCATTCTCCCATCAACTGCACTGATGGAGGAAAATTCTTTAATTAGTGCTCCTCTTTGTGATTCTCTTCAGATCACGCATTCTCCTTAAATGAAGATTCACACAAATGGGGTAAGGAAATATATAATACTAAAGGAAGGATAACTTCAAGATTGTATTTTGGAGTGGGGACTATTGTGGTGTTACCACAAGCTCTTTTTTTGGCAAGAAAGCTGTGCTTCAAGGGAGCAGCTACCCCTGCCACAAGATCAGTTAAAGCATTCAGCTGCAACCCACAGGCACTTAGGAAAATATGTTTTTTCTCTCCCATTCCCCATCTTTGCTGGTTTTCCAGTTGGCAGCTGCAATCTATAAATAGCTGGAGAGATGATTAGCCTGAACGATGAGACTAAATGATTCACAAATGAAATAATTGCACCACATCTGTGCAGAGCTCTGCAGCAGAACTTGTAACACCAGCACTGTGCTTGTCGGGCACAGGAGGAGACATAGCCAGGGTAAGATCAAGACCTGGTTTACATCATCGTTTCTATCGTGATATTGGAGCTGTTCGTACTGCATGGCTACTGTTTTTAGGGATCTCATCCAAAACACTCTGTCTTCTAAAAAGTTCGGTTCTGCATTCTCCTCCCAGCCTGTTTTCTCGTGTGTGTTTGTAGAAATTCAGCTGCAGGCAGCAATTTGGTTCCACGAGCTGGAAAAATCCCATCTCTCCATGCACTGCTCACACACCATCCTGCCTTTCAAACAACGTTGCTGTTGGCCTTGCTCAGACAACTGAGTCAGAAAAAAAAATTTTTCCTGTTGGTTTTCACACTGCCTCTTGCTGTATTGATTTCTCTCTCGTGGTTTGTAAAACATTCTCCTTTTCCCGGGTTCCCAGGATTGCCTCACTGCAGGAAGCAAGGCTCCCTTGCAAAGGGCTCTCTGTGCTGCTTGTGGAATCACTCCACTTGGCATTGGCTTTTCAAAAGCTTTTCTCTCTGCTTTCTGAAGACCCACAACGGGGTTTTAGTTTCAATTGCAGGCTCACAAAGTTTGCTTGGAGTAGAAAAAAAGGAAAAAGGGAAAAAAAGGAAAAAAGGGGGAAAAAAAGGGTGATATCACAGGATCAAAATCACCTTGCTTGAAAAGCTGCCAAGATCCAAGCGTGCACTGAAGTGTATTTATTGTCCGTTTTATAAATGAAGATAGAGAAGCTCTGGTGTTGTGAGAGGAGGTGATTTTCATCAAACTCAGAATCCTTCAAAATTGCCTTCAGATGTTATTGAATTCCTCTATAAACTAATAAATTCCACCACCACTCCATGTGGTCTTGCCTCAGTGAGATTTGAGAGGTTTCTAACATCTAAATTCAAAACAAAATCACAACTCAACCGCAACAGAAATCTGTATCACTACACTGCTTTCCTTCTACCACTCCTTCCACAATCAAGGTTCTTTATATATTGCCTGAATCAAAATGTATGAGTCTTCAATTGCTATTATATATCTTCGTGTGCATTTAAAGCTGGGTTCACTTCCCATTATTTTAGCCATTTAAAAGTCCAGTTTGAGCTAATTCTCTGTATTTCTTTTGTAACCAAAAAAAAAAAAAAAAATGAGATAAGCAGTTTTAGAGAGGAAATCATCATGAATACTCTGTCTTTCAAAATACAGAAAGTTGATGAATGGGAATGTTTGGAAGATTAGGTACATAGTCATCTTTATCTTCAGGGAAGTACTATCCCAAGGAAAGTTTGACTCTTACAATGAACTCTGTGGGACAGCAAGGAATTTTCATTGAAATAAATCCCACACACAGATCTCCTATTTTGACAGCAAAGAAGTCAAACATTGAATTCCAGCCAGCCCTTAATTAACTGGCATTAAGATCATGCCTAAGTTAGCACTCAGAGTGCTCTCTTAACACTATGACAGCTCTATTGGGAGATGAAGCCATCTCCATCCTAAATATTTCAAGCTGATTTGAGTCAATCCCTCTGCATCATGACTGCTTTAACATCTCTGGTTTTTCCCTTTTGGACGTGCCCAAAATTGTAGATCTGATCCATTAAAAAGATAAGTGGTGCAGTCTGTGCGGATCATATACTCACAAATAAACATTAAAAAAAAAAAAAACCAAACAAGCAAAAAATTAGAAACAAACAACAAAAAACCCCCAAACAACAACAAAAAAAGACCAACCAAACCCCAACCAAAACTAAATGAGCAAATAACCCAATTTTCCAAGATCATATTGGAAATCACTCTATAAAGAAGAACAAAATCCTCAAAAATCAGGGGTGCAATTTCTTAGGGAGCTTTCCCTCATTTGTGCATCACTACCCCGAAATACTTCTCAGGATGAACTAGAGATTGCTGAAAATGTTGCTCTAAATACAAAAAGTCATTCCCTCACTCAGTCGCCAAAGGGAAAGGAGCTGGAGAACTTTACTCCTAAACAACTTTGCTTCTCACTTCTTATGTAGGGCCCAACTCAATAAAAACCCAAAAACTTGCTGGAGTGGAAGGTTCTGAAATAGAAAGAGGTCTGGAAACAACACCAATACATAAAGATCTGTGCAAAAATCTTAATCACTTATACAGATTATGTAGGAAAGAAGAATACCATGAAACAGGCCATTAACACTCTTTATCTCACAGCGTTTTGCAATGTGTCAGTGAACTGTTTAATAAAAAGGAGCTTCCTATCAGGAAAAATGACAGTACAAAATGCGGAATTATTCTGCAATACAGCATCTCTCTATCTCTAATGATTACTGATTTCCAGGCAAAAAGGAGAGAGAGTCCCTCCGCTATCCCATGTCAGGGAGCAGCAGTAGTGCAGGATTTACTAGTGAATTTTTACAACGTACTAAAGAACTCCAGTGGAGTCAAAAATTTAAAATCAGAAGAGGACCTTTCCACTGGGATGGAGCATTAGCTGACAAAAGGAACAGTGTTGATTAACAATATATATTAAAAATTGAGGGTGAGATCAGTTAAACACTACACAAAGCACAGGACACTGGCAGATGTACTTGTAAGAAATTGGTGCAGAATAGAAACAGGATCTAAGAAATTACTCTGGAGGAAGTGATGCAGCCAGCCAATTAGAAGGAAAAGGAGCAAAGGAAATTGGAGGTCATAGAGCTTGTCTGGGAGTGTGGGACATGAGTAATGACACCAAAACATGACAGAGGGGCACATCCAGGATGGGTAATGACTCAGACTGGGGCAAAGGCAGCCTAAGAAACACAGCTGGAGCCCTTCCTGTGTGACTGTAAAACAGGTATTGCCAGCAAAAGGCAGCAAATTGTAGAGCCCAGCTCATCACCACAGCGAAATTTTCCTGTCATAAATGTCAGGAGAAAATTAAAAATTATTTAGTGATGGAAGAAAGTCAGCTCATATAGTCTGCTTGTATAGTCATGTGCATCTTCTTGTGGCCATCGAGCCAGGGAATTTGTTGAATAAAAACAAAAATTGGGAATTACTGAATAGCAAGGGAATACTCAGCTAGAGTAAATATAATGGGACAGAAAGGGGAACACCTTTAGCAGACAGACAGAGTCTTCCTCCCGAAAAATACTCAAATACTGGAAAAGATGATGTCTCATTCTCCCACACCAGGAAATACAACAACCGACTTAAGACCAGCCAAGATTGTATGGAGAAATGTTCTCCCTCCAGCCAAATTGGTTTCTATCTCCATTTACAAAGGAAGGCTTAGTACTTCCAACAGCAAGGGTCATTTGGAGATCCTCTAGTCATAAATATCAATAAAGTCATGATTTGGAATGGAATGGATCCCAAGCAGAGGAACAAAGATTTTGGAAGACAGCAGAGAGTTAGGGGGAAAAAAACCACAAGAAAAATAAAAAGAAGTTAAATAAGAAAGAAACTGATGGGTTTTAGATGTTCCTGAGGTTCTCTGCTTGCTGCTCACAGAGTAGAGAGTCCAAGAGACAAAGGAATAAATCAACTATTGAAACTAAATGCAACCCGTCATAGTCAAGGTAAAACTGTGGTTCTGTGAGAAATTCCCAAGTCTTTAATGCCATTAGACATGTTAACAGATTAATAAAACTTCAGAGAAAAATGGAGTGCAGTCTTGTTAATTCGTCCATGAGATTCCCATCGTTATGATCTCATTTTTCCATGCCCTGAGTCAACACCAACATCATGGTTGCTCACACAGGTACCTGTTGGATAAATCCATCACCAGTTAAACCCTAATTCCCAATCTCCCCAAGCAGATGCATCCCAAATCACTCCTAAATCCCCCCAACAGATTGCTGACATGCAAAACCAACACACAGCCTTCATCCCCAATTTGCTGCCTGAGAATACAATGAATATTCACAGAGAGATCTCGCAAGTGGCCACATCCTGCCACGTGTGGAGGCTTCAGCAGCATCAGCTCAGCTCAGGACTCAGCACTGACACCAAAACATGACAAGCAGAGCCCATCCAAGCATGACGTTAGGCAGGGAGGAACAAACCTCAGGAGAAACTTCTCAATCTCCTCTGGAAGTAAACAGAGGTAAATAATTCACTGTGCATTCATGAGCCACTTTCGAGAGCTGGCTGGGAGATGGGGAACAAACACCAGCACAATGCAGCAGCCCACATTTTACCTGAGTGAAAAGAAATCGTTCAGCACGAAATGTCAGTGTGAAGTCTTGCCTTTCACAGTGCCTGTGACGAGCTCATACAAATATTCAGTCTAATGGCTCTTGATTAGCAAGCAAGACTGCCAAGCAATTCTGGATTTTCATTATTTAAAACAAAATGTATTTTTCTGAAGTCTGAAGCATGGAAGGAATAGCAACATACAGGGACACTCCTCTTTTGAAAAATGAGGCATTATGTCAGAGTCTTGAAAGCAGAAAAAATAATTTCATTGAATTATGGAGTCATAGAACAGTTTGGAATTGAAGGGACCGTAAAGATCATCCAGTCCCACCCTTGCCATGGGCAGGGACACCTTCCACTCTCCCAGGTTGCTCCAAGCCCTGTCCAACCTGGCCTTGGACACTGCCAGGGTTCCAGGGGCAGCCACAGTTTCTCTGGGCACCTCTCCACCCTCATGGGGAACAATTCCTTCCTAATATTTAATCTAAACCTGCTCTCTTTCAGTTTAAAGCCTGATCTTGGCTTTTCTCCATTAGAGGAAGGAGTCAATGTCTGTGCTGTGCCTGCAGGTTCATCTTGTGGGACTTCAGAGCTGTTATTTAAAATGAGACACACATTAAACAAAACACACAACAAGACTGAAATGGAAAATACAGCTTTCACTCCATATTCAGAAAATATTTGAGCTTGGCAGGTTTTCCTGATATCACCTACTCCAACCACTCTGCTCAAGCAGGATTAGCTACAGCAGCTGTACCAGGACAGTGTCCAGGAAGGTTTTGAATGTCTCCAAGGATGAGGACTCCACAACCACTCTGGGAAACCTGTTACAGTCTCAGACCACCCACAAAGTAAGGAATCTTTTCTTACATTTAAAAGCCATTTCCACTATTTCTGTTTGTGCCCATTCCATCTTGTTCCGTCACTGAACACCACTGGGAAGATCCTGGCTCCGTCTTCCTCCCTTCCTCCCATCAGGAGAAGTAAGTACACATTCAACACAAAAGGTAATTTCAGAGCAAATATTAGAACATATTGCATCAACAGTTCTCCTTCAAGGGGTTGATTGAGTACACAGGCCTGCAAACAGACACTGCCAGCATGGGAATTCAAATTCTCACAGTAATACATTAATATGGTGTTTAAACAGAATGTTTTATTTATATACACACAACCAATATAAATGGTAACACAACCAATATAAATGGTAACAAGCCCTGGATTTGTTGTAGCCCCTCACCATGGGTTTGCTGGTTGTTTTTAGGTTCTGGGTTTTTGCTAATAAACAGAACAAACGGCAAAGCTCACCAGAAAAAACACACAGAAGCTTTAGAGCTTAATTGGCTCCCACATTTGGGTCAGCAAATGTTCCTGCTACAAAACCAGTGAGGGATTCTTGCAACCTATTCATGTTTCTCACCAGCACAACAGCAGCTAAAAAGATAGGCAGCCATGGCTACCGTGGTGGGATCAGCAAACTCCTTTTCACAGCTGTAAATATTTGTAGTGGAGCCAATTAGAGGCAGCGTGGTTTTGTCAGCATTGCCTAGGAAACATCGATAGCTGCTCCAAAGAATCCCCACCTCTCCTGATCCCGCCAGCATTTATTGAACAGTGGAGGGGCTGATGGAGCCTCCTCCACACACAGAGTTACAACAAGGTGAGAAACTTGCTGTGGCAAGGAGCAAAGCTGCTCCTGAAGGCACTGAGCTCCTCAGCTCGCCGGTGGGACTATGAAACCAGCAGGGAGGCAGCTGAGGAGTTTCCCAGGCAGTGAGATTCGTTTTAAGCTAAATGAAAATTTTCGGGTTCATTCTGTGGAGGTTATTTGTATCAAAACCCCTGTCGTGAGCAAATGCTTTTCAAGGGCATTTGGGCATTGATGCGTCTGCTCTCAGGGGAATTCCGTAAGCCAGAGAGCCACATGTGTAGAAGTCATGGATAAAAGTGGTTTCCTTTTCTTCTGAATGTAAAAGCAAACATAACCTCATGAATCTGGGAAGCATTTAGAGAACTAACGCCTGACATCCTTCTCTCCAAGGTCCCCTAAATCACAAGGTACCTACAAGCAGCATCCCTTAGCTACAGATTTTTCAAAGCAAAGGAGTCTTTGTGTCCTGCCAGTTTGAGAGAGTTTTTACCATGTCTAAACATCTCTGACTTCCACTTGTCAAGCACCTCACTGATGTTCAGGGCAAAATCTCGTTCATGCTAAGGAAAGGTGAAGAGTATAGCTCATGAAGTAGGTCAGATACTAATCCCAAAACTGGTTATAGAGTCACAGAATCCAAAAAGCCCTCCAAGATCATTGATTCCAATGTTAACCCAGTGTTGCCATGTTCACCACTACACCCTGTCCCCAGGTGCCACATCCAAACACTTTTTGAGCATTTCCAGGGAAGTGATTTCCCATGTGGATGATGCAATTTGAAAAATTTCCTATTTAGCTACACACTAATATCTCCTCTTTGATTTTTGGAGCTCTCCAGCTGATTCTCCAGACCCACAACACAGTTAACCCTGGCAAACCTCTTTAAAATGAAGTATGGCTGTGAGCACATCGATCCCACTGGATGCTCTTTGTGCTCCATCTCAATTCTCAGCACTTTCCCTGGTTTCCTATTTAAAGAGAACATCATCCATACAAGCTGCCAAGTGACCAGAGAAACAGGACTGGGGGTCCCCAGAGGAACCACATTTTGTTGGGTTTATTGTGAGAATGTGGATGCAGCATAGGGATTTCTGCACCATTCTTGCACAAGGAAAGGGCAGCTGAACTCAGGGTAAATACAGGGCAAAGCTGATGACTCTGCCCTGCTAGAGCAAATTTTAATGCCAGGCAGTTCCCCCTGCCCTGGCCAGCCATGCAGGCAGCAATACTGCAGCTGCTCAGCAGGTAACACAGGTATGGCATGAAAGAAAAAGAGCATGAAAAAATAAGTTAAACCCCGACCAACTTGTTAAAACAGCCTTAAATCCTTTCCTGCTTTTCACCAAAGAGGGACAAGGTGTCAAATGAATCTTTCCCCTGCAAGCATTTTGGAAGCTGGTTAATATCTCTCCCTGCCCTTTTCACCGATGCCCTGATTGAAACTTCACCGTTTTCCAGTCGGAAGCAGCTGGGAAGCACCACGACAGCAGCAGAAATGCTGAGCTCTCCGTGTCAGAGGGTGAAGGAGCAAGAGTCACAGACACCCTGCTGGCACACAGGAACTCTCCTGCTCTTCCAGAGAAGTCGTGCAGTTGTTTGCTGTCAGCTGGGATAACAGGATCATTGCTCAGGCACCCCAGGATGCAAACATCAGCCACTTCCATGAGCAGAAAGGTGACAGCTCACGCTGTGATAAACACCCTGCCACCTCATTTCTCATGCTGTTACATAAATCCTTGGGAGAATAATGGGCAACACACTTGCTCAAATGACTAAAACAATTCTGGGATGCCAGTGCATCAGGATTAGGTTGACATGATTCTGTAGCCAGGCAGATTCAGGGAGAACTGCAAAAAAATGTTCCTCCAGATTTACCAGCCTAAAAAAAGGCTTGATGCTGTTGGAAACCTCCTGCTCATACAGGTCTGTCCTGGAGATCTGGGAATTCCCAGTCACTCAGCTCATTATCACAGGGCAGCAAATGTCTTGGAACAAAAAGGAGCATAATCTCCTTCATCTGCAAAACCAGAACCAACCAATGCTGCCTAAAAACTTGAAAAAACAGTGGGTTTTGGATCACAAGGACTAAACTGTCAAGGCCTTCATGTCCTGTCCCCAGTTGTCCACAGCAAATGTTTGTCCACAGAATATTCAATGACATGGTAGTAAAGCCACTATTGAACCAGAGGTGAGAGAATTGCC
The DNA here is from genome assembly GCA_013397955.1 of Grantiella picta. Lineage (NCBI taxonomy): Eukaryota > Metazoa > Chordata > Aves > Passeriformes > Meliphagidae > Grantiella > Grantiella picta. Next base: position 4,151,074 of record VZRM01003040.1, on the reverse strand, counting down.
AGTCCATTAATTCTGCCAATAATTGGGCTCATTACAGATCGTGATGCTGTGCTGTCAAATGGCTCAATTTTAATAACACTACAAAGAGAACAGTGACCCTATTCCAGTAACATCAGCCATTTAAAACACTTGTTCAGGGAGAAGTTTATACCAAAAGTAACATTCAAAACCCTCAGCAAAATTTCATGCAGCCAAAGTCCTGCAGAGCAGAGTGAAAGGTAGAAGAACTTGACTTTTGGGGTTATGATACACAAGTATTTCTCCCTCTGTCCAGCACCTTAAAATCAGAAGGTGGGGGAAGGAATTGCATACTTTGCCATCTAATTCCAGGTTTTCACTAATTTCCATTCTATTTGCTATATTTGCAGTGGCATTTCATGCCAGAAAAGTTATTTCCCAAACATCCACTGAGATTTGCTTGTTCCCCATAGGTTCCTCTTCCCTTCTGCTATAGAATGTCCCATTAACAAGGCCTGATGCTCCTCCTCTCATCAGAGTCATGATCTCAGCACTGACAATGCCAGAAGCTCTTGGAAAGGTGAGTAATAGAATTATTTAGGTTGGAAAAGACCCTTAAGATCTTCAAGTCCGACTATTAACCTAACACTGCCAAGTCCACCCCTAAACCAGGTCCCTAAGCAGCACATCTACATATCTTTTAAATACTTCCAGGGACAGTGAGTGGCTCTATCTGTGGGATATGATCCACTCGGATTCTCTCACACACTCAGGATCATCTAAACTGGAAGAGCAATCGCAGTATCACTGAGCAGTGTGTACAGGATCATTTTATTTATTATTTTCAGAGGCATTTATTTTTCGATCAGATATTCCACAATTCCTACCGTCCCATCTTCAGCAGCTCTAACTTACAACAGAAAAAAAAAAAACAAACCCTAACAAACTTTTCCTGTGCTGCTATGGAGTGCAAACTGGTGATGCTGGGGAGTCCCAGCTTCCATGCCATCCAACTTTGTCTTGCTGCAGAAAAACACCCACCTTGTACTAACTCAGAGTTTTTAGACAGGAGGCAGTCTGGGGATCACAGCAGGATCCAGCTGAACCTGGGAAAAAAATATTCTGTAGAACAGAAACCCAACCAAAACATGAGCAAACCACTGAGGTGCTACCTCTGCAGAACTGAAGCCACTGGGGGTGTGAAGATCTGACAAAGAGTGCAAAGAGGGACAAAAGGAGAGAGACAATAGGTGAATTAGGAGAGAGCTCTAAGTTAGCATAGGATTAATTTAAAAGCTTGCTGTTATGTGATGTTCAGTGTCCCTTCGCCTGGGCAGCTGCACAGGTCACACTGAGCCACTGCAGAGCACCTTTGGCTCTCTTCGCAGGTCATGCTCTGGGTGCCCAGCCTCTCCTAAATGCCATTCAGCCAGTTTTATTTCCATTAAAAAGCTTATAAAAATGGGTTTATTTCCAATTTGAATCTGCCATGCTTTTGTATTAATGCAAATCTATCACTTCCCATGTTCTCTTTGTGCTTTACAGAGAAACAGTGCTGGAAACAGTGAGGGAGAAGGGGAGATAAATACAGCAGGAGAGTCATTCAGGTTGGAAAAGATATCTAAGACCACGAAGCCCAATCATTAATCCAGCACTGCCTGACATCACATCAACACTTATATTCCCAGAGGAGAACCCAGATCCTCTCAGGTAATGCTACCAATCATTCTGGATTATTTTACATAAAATGCTCCTCTTACTTCACCCATTTCCTGCACATTACTGAGAAGGAAAAGAAGAAAAGAGATATGAAAGAGGGGTGAACCCTGTAACAGCAGTGCCCTTTGCAAAAATACCTCACCTCCCTGTGGGACTGGCTGGGCTGTCATTAGAGCAGCAATTTGTGACACAACAAATTTTCTCTAAGCATGCTTCCTTGCCTTTCAAAGCCAAGGGCTCCATTTCCAAACCTGCCGGTTCCCTCATCCTCAAGAACCTCTCTGCTGTCATCAGTTTATTTTCCAGACTTGCATTTTCTTAAAATAATAGACAGAGTTGGCATTTCTTTTCCTTGTGATTTTGAAATCTCAATTTCATTTTTCAGACTCTCATAAAAATCTGTAGCACTGGGTAAAATGTTGTGACCCACTGCACACAAGAGGACAGACAGGCTGGTAACTCTCCCCCTCTGGCTTTAAAAACACTGAAGACTTAGAGAAAACCCAGAGGCTTCTAGTGATTTAATTTTAGGCTTCTGGAGGACTGGTTCCTGTGTTGAAACTTGAATTTCCATCAGGCCTATTCTTTAGGGAATTGGGAGGTAGCAGAACAGGGGCATCTCCACTGTCTTGAAGCAAAATGAACAAATTACACAAAATTTTTTTTGTTACAAACTCCTTTAGTTTGAACTATATTCAGTTCTTGGTAAGTAAGAACTATAAAATAAAGGCCACTGTGGACACGCTGCCCTACTGCAGTCCTGCTGCAGTTTGATTTCCCCATGTGCAGCTCTACCCATGAGCTCTTCCAAGGTACTGATTCACACAGTTTGTGGATTCAAGGAGTTTGATCTCATCTTCATTCAGCACCAGCTAAAAGCAATAACACTCCTTTAAAGTGATTTTCTCCATCAGTGATCACAAACAAGCAGTTTCTTAAAGATCATCTTCAAATAGTGGAATAATAAATGCTCTTTCCACAGCACCTTTGGTGTGCTTTTCCATGGCCATCAAATTCTTGCTACCAAAGGCTTTATATTTCCAAATTTCTATGTTGATATAATATCATGGGTCCGGCAAAAAGGCGGTAAATTCTGGTACAAAATTTATCTCCCAAATTCTCTGTCTCTATGATCCAGAAAAGACTTTTCTCCCTCATGGAATCCTCAACTTGTTAGAAAGGCTTGAGAACAGCCTTGCAGAGAGCCAGGAATCACCTCCTGGAAAATTACACTGCAGATATTCTCCCAGTACTTTTATTTTTCATCAGCTCTGTTTGAAACTTTGCTCTGTGCTGTAATGGCTTTCACGGCTCATTATTCCATCCAGTTGTGTAGCACACTGAATCCCATAATAACAACTCCCAACACTTAAAAATTTACTTGTTCTCCTTGTCGTGTCTGATGGCTTTTTTAGATTGCTAGTTAATAATAATCCTAGGCAACAGCATAAATATCTTTGCCAAAAAAAAAAATTTAAAAATTAGAAAAATGAGCTTGTTTTCACTCCATACTCAGTTTTCAGGCTCTGCATCCTCCTTTCCCCCTGTGAATTCAAGGCATTTGAAGTTTACTGACCCCGTTAGCACAACTCTGCTGGGAGCCACACTTTAAAAGTGAAAATATCTAACTGCACATATCGATTCTGCAGCCCACGGGTGTTCTGGAAAGCTGAATTAGCTTTGGGGAAAAGTTAACCTTGTCATTGCACGGTGACAAAGCAAAAACTTGCTGGGTAAGCTCAGCTCAGGCTCTGCCACCCTCCTGTACCAGGGGAAGGCAGAGGCTGTCAGCTGGGAAATTGGAAGAAAAATACAGAGATGTGGAGAAGGAGAAGCTGAATGACAATCAAGAGCTGAGCAAGGGGAGTCAGGATGGGAACAGAAATGAAAACGGGAAAAATATAAACTGGCTTGCAAAGGGGGGGAGAACTGGAATGATGATTGCAAAGAGACTCATTTGCACCTTGGCCAAAAAAATGTGAGTCCTTACCCTGAGCACTGCATGGCAGAGATACTGATCAACAACCAACATCTGAGATGATTCCTGCTACACACAACCCTCGGAAAAGAGCAAGTGTTGCAGGCACTGCCAGCAGATTTTGCTCTGCATGTGCTGCTTTTTGGTGGCTGAGGTGGCTGAGGCTGCCAGCTCAAGAGAGGGTTGGGAGATGAAACTTTCTCTTCAGCTTTCTCTTCTGTGCTCACGTTGGAGACGAGGGGAGAAACTGGAAAATTCCCAATTCACAGAAATGGCCATTGTCAAAGTTAAAATTAGGACTAATGCCCACCTGGCCCTCAACCTGCAGTTCTGCCTCATTCTTTGCTGTGTCCCACTTATCCCCAGGTTTGTCTAAAGAAACCAATCACTGTTGCCACAGGGATAATCTACAGTCCATCAAGGCTGATCTGGAAGAAAAATTTTTAAAATGTACTGACTGTGTACAAATGTACATTGATCCACTGGTTCAGTGAGCCACAGAAGGAAAAGGGAGGAAGAAAGAGGTGACTTGTTAAAGGTGGTTTCTGAAAGATAATGAAAAAATAAAATGAAAAATAATAAAATAAAGTCACTCTGGAACCCCTAAACACTAATGTCAAATGGCAGCTTTGACTCTCAGGGTTTCATTTCTGCCCTTGAAGCAGAGAAAAGTTTAAAATCCAGAATTTCTCGGAGGAATGAATAAGCTTTTTACTCTCAGGCAGGCAAGCAGAGCCAGTGGCAGGCTGGGTGTAAGGCAGAATAAAAACCTACCATGTTTTCTTTATGAGAGGCTCCTCAGTGACACTTCAAACACAGAAGATGACACAACTTTGTCCCCAGATCATGCACATCTCTCGAGCAATGTCCCCTCTTGAGAAGGCTCATCAGTGCCTACACCTTGGAAAAATATTGGAGAATTGGGTATGGCTTATTTTCTTCACAGTAACTCATTTGGGGCTAGGTTTTGGGTTTGTGCTGGAAATGGTGTGGATAATTCTGGGATGTTTCTCTTATTGCTGAGCAGGGCTTGGACAGAGCCTTCTGTGCCTCCCACCCACCCCAGCAGTGCACAGGGAGCCAGGAGGGGACACTGCTGACCCCAACCGACCCAAGGGACATTCCAGGCCATGTGGCATCATGCTGAGCAATAAAACTCAGGGAAAGGTTGTCCAGGAATAGCTGCCTGGGGAGTGCCTGGGCATCAGCTTGTTGGTGGTTAGAAATTTTATGTGACATGATTTTGGTCCTTGTGGTGCAGGCTGTGAGGTCTCAGTGGTCATGTTCAGTGTTTCAGAAGCAAGGAAGGCTTCATGTTAATGTTTCCTTCTTTCCATGATCTGCTCTTTGCTTCACCTCAAGCAATGTGATCCCCTCAAGGATGTGGCATGTGGCAAAAAGCTGATGCTGCTTAAAAGTGTCAAAAAAAAGAAGTGAGAGTGATAAACACCAAGAACCTGACATGCAAAAGACAGAAAATGTGTTTTACTGTGTGGTTGGATGGAAAAGATTTTGTATGTGGACTGTACTTTCATTCCCTGAAGGACAGAGAGTGAAAAACATCACTGTAAATTCTAATTGAAGTGACAGCTGTAGTGAAACCACGTGTTGTGTATTAACAGGTGTGAAAAATACAGGAATTAATACTCACACCAGGCTTGTGACAAATGCCAGGGTGGGAATATGCAGCATATGCAGCACGGGGAGTCCATGCAGGAATTGTCTGCAGAGCTATTGGATGTTACACAAACCTGTAGAGAAACAAAGGTACCTTTTCAAGCAATCCAAGGACTGGAGAGATTTCCTTCATTCTCTGACTCATTGCCGCTGCCCAGAATAAAGGGTGAATCTGTACCCAATCAGAGAATCACAGAATGGCTGCGTTTGAAGGGATAAATAAAGATCATTTTGTTCCAATCCCCTGCCATGGGCAGGAATGCCACCTGCTAGATCAGGTTGCTCAAGCCTCCATAAAGCCTGGCCTTGGAAACTCCCAGAGATGGGGCTGGATGGAAAATATTCCAGTGCCTCACCACCCTCATAATGAAGAAATTATTCCTTATGACTGATCTAAGGCATGAGGAATGGACAGAGGAGTCCCTGAGCTCAGCTGGCTGGAGTTGAGGATTAAAAACACCAAGGTTGCTGCTCCATTCACCTAAGAGCTTGGCTCCATGAAGCTTCTCTGTCCTTCCAACTCAGAATATTCTGTGATTCTGTTAAATTTTTGTGATGCATGTGTAGACTTGGAGGGCAAATAATAAATAGATAAATGCATTCTTTTCCAGGGTTGTTTTCCTGTCCAATGACAACTCAGGAGAACTGCTGTCCTTTGTGACTCCTGGTTTTAATGATGTTAAACTAAAAGAGGAGAGACTTAGATTAGATGCCAGGAATAAAATTTTAAGATGTTAGAGAGAAGTTCTTTACCCATAGGATGGGGAGGCCCTGGCACAGAGTTCCCAGAGAAGCTGTGCTGCCCCTGGATCCCTGGAAGTGTCCAAGGCCAGGTTGGACAGGGCTTGGAGCAACCTGGGATAGTGGAAGGTGTTCCTGCCCATGGCTGGGGGTGGAATGAGATGATCTTTAAGGTTCCTTCCAACCCAAACCATTCCAGGATTCCATGATTCTGTCCACCAACAGCCTGGCTGCTGAGTCAGTTTTATGGATGCTTTTCACACTCAAGACACTGCAGCCCACATTGCTTTTAGAGTGAAGGCAAACAGCTCAGACACCTTGCAGATGATGCCATCTGATTTTCGTGGCACAATTCCCTTTGTGAGCAGAAGGAAATACACTGGCAATGTCTGCAGAACTTTATGTTTTGTGAGACCTTTATGAGGTTTTTTTTTTTTTGGGGGGGTGAAGCAATTGAGGCAATGATGTGAATTTTACATGCAAACTTCTGCATCAGGCTGTAGCCTAGCAACACCAGCAACCCAGCATCCAAAAACTTTATCTGGCATGCTGGTGAATTCAGCAAGTCAGACAGTGGGGGGAAAGTGTGTGGCTGCTGTCAGCTGCGTTTTTCTGTATAGTAGCTTTGATAACATCTTTTAAACCCCTAATCCATGAAGGAGAAAAGCCTCTCACAAAGCTGGAAGGAGGTTTAGTGTTTATTATTATACTTCTGCACTCCTTGGGTGGAAAGGACTTTTTTTGCTGACAATTCTTTGCCCTTGAAGCAATATCTGTGTTGTAGGGAGGACACCCTAAGAATCCCATCACGTGTCTGAGAGCATTGTCCTTTGAACCTTTTCTTAATACCCTTTTCTTAAAGGGGATCTCAATACCTCTTTTCTTAAAGTCTTATTCCAAACATCAGCAGAAAAATAAGACAAGAAAATTCCTTCATCCTTAGGAAGATTATCGGAGGTTTGTCTTTAAAGATGGGGTTTGGAGAGATTTTTTAATGTGAATTTTGAATCAGTTTCTCTCCAGCCCAAAATACTTTAACGAGGAGTTGTGCAATTACAAGAAAACATTGTTTTCTTATAATTCAAATCAGCACCTCCACTGACACAGCTTCAGGACCTTCTGTCAGCTCCTATCGCCACAGGAATGGAATATAAACCTCTCTCTCTGATCAGGATTTTTACCAGGCTGTTTGCTACAAGACTCACCACAACCCAACGATCACATGTGAAGTAGACAAATAGACACAAATATCTGCTGCCTCTCCTTCAGAAAGAGCATTTAAATCCACACAGAGAGCTACCCAAGAGATGGACAGCAGCTCCGTGCAATAAAACAGCAACTTAATAAAAACCCCAAGACCCAGATGCAAACATCTGTTAACAATAAGAGCTGACTCGATGCATTTCTGGGTTGCACAAAACACAATCAAGATTCAATCTGCTGGTTTTATTCTCAGTGTTGTTAGGAATTCAAAGAGCATTTTCATGTACATGATCACATTACTTCAAGCAGCATCTGTCTTTCAGCCTTTTGTGCTCAAACGGGTGCTTTTCACGCCAAATAGATTCTGTTAACTGCTGTCACCCTTAAGGTTGTAAAAAGATCAGCTGGATAATCTGACATTTGGAAATATTAGCAACTCCTCATCAGATCATGGGTTATCCTATGTCCTCTGCATTGACTTCACAACACCAGAAACTGGAGGATCAATAAAAATCCCTTTTTTACTAATGCAAGAAGAAGGTGCAAACAAAAAACATTCACTTTTAAGAATTTTTCTGATGGATTTAATTATGCTAAAGACAGCTTGAGAATCCTTTTGTAATTCCAACTGATCAGAATGCATAGTAAGAGGAAGGAAAAATAAATGAAACAATATTTTCTAGGCCATAAAAGCAAACATGTAGCTGAAATTAAAAGCAAAATTACGATCGTACTCCATGCATTTAATATGCCATGAAAAGAAACAACCTTAATAAAGATTAGAAATAAGGAAAGAATGATAAAAAAATTAAGACTAAGCCAAATTTATAAATGGAATCATTGAACAGATAGGAAAAGGGAAAGGAATAGAAAAGAACTTGATATTAGGGCCAAGAAATGCAGGAAAAGGCTTAATCATTGAGGAATTTTTTTTCATCTTAAGTGGTTCTGTTTATTGTTGGGAAAAAAGGAGCTTTTACACTTTTAACTGTGACAATGAACAAAGCCAGCTCCATGTCCCCAAAAAGACAATACCCTGTGGGCAAGCTCAGAATCTACTCGAGTGAAATGACAGAAGTGAAGATCAAATTCCAAGATGGCACTTTGGATCAGGGAGTCTGCAATATCTGGTGGTTCCAGAGATTGCAGATGTCCTCCAGGGTACACTGAGAACATCCAAAAAGGCACCCAGGAGCTCAGTGTGAGGACTGAAATGACAATAACAAGTTGGTGCTTTAATTTTTGCTCCGTTGAAGAAAATTGGAGGCACCAAAACCATTAAATTAGCATTTTCCTCTTGGCCAGGATGTATAGGGACTGAAACTCAAGAGCACAATAATCGTGTTTGTCACTTCCTTTTTACAATTTCTTCTTCCCAGCATTATTCCTTGACTTCTTCAGCATTTCCCAGTGTCTGAACTCCTGGCTGCTTTCTAAGGAGCCTTGATTTTGAATTATTTTTGATATTCAAAGGGCTTTCATGTCTCAAACAGATTTCTTTTTCTTTACTTCTCGTTAAAAATTATTATTTAAAAAGAAATCGTTTTGATATGGTATGTAGATATTTTCTGAAGGAAAGGATTAAAGGAGAAAGTAGCTGGAACCACAATAAAATATTTTACTGAGAGGTACAGATAAGCATTAATTAAACAGCTAGGGAATCCACATGAATAATTTCACAGAAGGGAAGGTCTTATTCCAAACATCAGCAGAAAACAGGCAAGAAAATTCCTTCATCCTTAGGAAGATTATCAGGAGGTCTGTCTTTAAAGATGAAGTTTGGAGAGGTTTTTTAATGTGAATTTTGAATCAGTTTCTGTCCAGCCCAGAATACTTTAACAAGGAGTTGTGCAATTATAAGAAAACATTGTTCAGATGAGCACACAGTCCTTAAAACAGTTACTGAAGGAATTAACCTCAATAAATATTAGAGATAATAAGAAATATTAATAACCCTGTACTACCAGAGAAATATGATGTGTCAGCCTCCCATCATCGGGTGGGAAAGATGTTTATCTGTTATAGAATCATCTGAGGAAACTTTGAAAGGAGCAAAAGTGGACTAAAATTTGCTATTAGGACTAGGTCAGGAAAATAAAAAACACAAAAGGAAAAACAAAAAAGGAGAGGAAGAGATGGAAAAAGACTGAAAGGAAAGAAAAGTAATAGTGAGAAATGAATGAAGAGGAAAATGGAGGAGAAAAGGTGAAAAATAAGACCAGGAAAGCACAGGAGGAAATGGAGACATTTGATGGAAACTTACTGTCCTAATTTGGGAATTGAAAGGTTGCAGCCTAAAATGCCAACATGTCCCTTGCCATCAATATCCAGAATAAGATATATTACTGTAATTTTGCAGAGCTCACCACACAGTGACTGTGGGAATATTTGACTGTCAGCAGTAAATGTCCATATTTACAGAAAATGCAAGGCAACAGAATCCTAGTTAGAATTATTAGGATGAGCAGAAAATTGGGAAATGACATGGAAGTCAGTGAAGGTCACTGTTACAAAAATGTTAAAAATTAGATTAAAATGGATGGGCAAGATCTTCCAAAATAATTGTGAACAAAAGGTTAAAGTAGCAATGACAATATTGTATAAAAAAAGTAGCTGTTGTCTCAAAAGATAAATAAGATGGATTTGGACAAATTATGTATTTTCCTACTTTTAATTAATGCAAAACGTAAAAAAAAAAAAGATCAGATACTAAAGAACTACTCTCGACTCAACTAGAAAATTCCTGCATTGTGTCCATTTTCCCTTTGTAAAAGGGACTACATTTAAAAATGTTATGACAAACTCCAGAAACATTTATGATCTAATTTCATGGAGCTGTTAAAAACAATATGAAATTGTGTACTCTCAGAGTTATTAACTCCATCGTGGAAGGGAAACACATTCCTTCCTCTGGAAAGAAAACAAGATGACAATAATAAAGCTCATGGAAAAGAGGCACTGAGCAATTTACTGCATATGAGTCTGGTTCTCATCATTAAAGGTTTTAGCAAAAACAACGCAGGTTAGGTGGATACATGGAAGTTTTATCACCATAGATCAGTGAGGTTATTTTTTTCTGAAGACTAAAAATGTGGGAAGAAAGAAGGGACTGATTTAATTATTAATTATTTTTAATGTATCATTAATGTGTACACACACATGGAATATGATGTTTTCAGAGCCATAAAAGCTCCAGGCATCATTTATTAGCTCCCTTTGGGCACAAGAAAAATTTACTTGTCTGGAAAGAAAGCGAATTTCTGTGGATGCCATTTTGGCAGTAAAATTGGTTTCAGTGTTAGATTCAAGATGTAAAAAGTTTGGTTTTTTTCCAGAAAGATCCTTGAGTTTCCATGCTCACTAAGGGAAATTCCTGAGATTACCACAAAACGAGCAGTAATGGTAACTGTGTCTGTCTCAGCCACAGAACCTCTACCCATTCCCATCAGTCTCAGATCCAAAGGAAAATGGATTAATTAGGAAATCAGCACAAGCCAATGTTCATTCCAGTGGCAAAGCTGCCTCTGTGCTATGCTTACCTGAAAGCATTGGTTCTAAACATGTGGCAAATGTTCTCCATCTCCAGAAAAAAATAATTACCAAGGAGAGTTAGTCATTCAGAGAGGGTTAATTAGGGGTTAGATGTATTTGCAATTTGGGTGGCTTTCAAGACCTGCATTGTGCTGGAGAAGAGTGGAGTCAAGGATTTAATTTTCCATAAACAGTGGCTGTGTGAAGTGGTTGACACATTTGCAGCTGAGAGGATCAAAATAAAAAGGCTTCTGAAGGCTGCCTGTGGCATTGCAAGCTCTACAAAACCTGATGGAGCAGAAATTGTCTTCCAACTTCTCACCCTGTTGTGAACTCAGATTTCTCTGGAATGTCCCTCCCATTTCCAACGTCCCTCCAAGTCTGTGGAAGGCTGTAGTAGCACCTACCTCGAGCATATCTTGTGTATTTCACAATTTAGAGGAATTTTGATTGGTTTGTGTTTTAAAGCAACCTCAGCAACACAATATTAACAAAGCTGAATATTAGGTTTGGGGTTTTTTTTAAATTAGAAAGTTTATGATCCTCTTCAGGGATTAACAATTAGACAGAAGTTATATTTTTTTCTGTAAACAAGAATGTATTTCTGGACGTTCTCTATTGTCATATTGTATTTTGGTTTGGGTATTCATCCGCAGAAGTGTCACATCTCCAAAACTGGAATACTTTTTTCCACCAGTAGGAAAAAGTAAGGAATAGTAGTGAGGACACAAGGCAATCATTTAAAAATTGTTTTTTAATGTAAACCAAATTTACCTCCATCCCACTATGGACTGGAGAGCAATGGGGGGATTGAATGTGCAAATATTTTAGACTAAGCTTGAAACAAATTTTGAAGCTATTGCTGGAAGCAGATGAGAATCATCTGGTAAGAACATGGAAGGGAAATTACCAACATGCAGAAATATGAATTTGCCACTCTAGGCAGCAGAATACTCAAACCTCAACAAGAAAGCAGCAACACTCATGGTCTCTGATCCTCTGGAGAGAAACTGGTCACTTATTTGAAGATAAATTGACTGACATGCACCATAATGAGAGGAATCACTGGGAATTTTTACAGCTCTGTCACTAAAATTCCCAGAATTCCCAGTCAGCTTCAACTGCCTTGTCCCACTATGAGAAAAGCAGGTCAAGAAAGTGATGTTTCCTCTGATGAAGTCACAGGGAATGAAAAGGAGAACTGTGAATGGTGCAGTTTTTGTTACATCAGCTGAACATCTCCTCAGCCCTGCTCTAAAGGGATCCCGTAAACAAATTCAGGATCTCTCTCATTTCCCTCACATCCACTCGATGCCTCAAAGATTCCTAAGGGATGAATCTCAGTCATGTTCAGGGAAAAGAGCAAACACAAAGCTCCCGTGTCAAGGACTGAGGATGTTCCCACTACATGTTCATTATAATTTTCAAGTCAATTTTTTTTTCAATTATCTTTTAGGGAAAAGGAGAGACATTAGGAAGACAGATATTGTAGCATACTCAAACTGCACAGGGTCACATTTTTTTACCCAATGCTCAGGAGAAAATTTTCTCAGATTGACTTCGATTTAATAATGTTATCTCGTCTCTATTTATTCACAAGGTGAGCAGGGTGGGCAGGTAGACAAAGAATTCCCAGCATAAGGAAAAATTATTTGTTCAGACACCAGAAATCTGTCATCGCACTCACTGCTCATTTCCCAGACACTTTGACATGATCTAGCCCACTTCATTCACCTACACCATGACTGAAAGCTCACACTAACGTGCTGAAGTCAGTTTTGAGTATTGGAATATCTCCTCTCACAAACAAGAGAATCTGAATGTTGGTTTCAGAACTGATCAGTGACCCAAGGTCCTTGTTTGTAGCCCTGTTCAGAAATGTAAAGGCCCTTTTCTCCAGTATCTCCAAAAATCCTCCCAAAGTTAAGCAGAAGGCAATCTTCCTTCCCAGTGCTCTCTGTCCAAGACAGATTTGGAATGAAGATTTCCTACATGGCAGTGAAAATACCCCAGATCTTCACACCAGCTGGCCCAGCCCACTCTCAACCCTGAGGTTTGCTAACTCAGTTATGCCACACAGAGGCAGCCTTTCCCCCAATTTCAGGAGAAGGCACCATCCTTTCCCCCAATTTCAGGAGAAGGCACCATCCTTTCCCCAGTTTCAGGAGAAGGCACCATCCTTTCCCCAGTTTCAGGAGAAGGCACCATCCTTTACCCAATTTCAGGAGAAGGCACCATCCTTTCCCCAGTTTCAGGAGAAGGCACCATCCTTTACCCAATTTCAGGAGAAGGCACCATCCTTTCCCCCAATTTCAGGAAAAGGCCCCATCCTTTCCCCCAATTTCAGGAGAAGACACCAAGGTACGAAAGATGAGAACACATCTCGAAAAGCAAAGGATGTTTCCTCTCCCATGAAACTCAATCTGCACTAACTCTCCCTTACTCAGAAACTCAGCTATAGTGATTTTGCATCCTTTTTCTGGAAGATTAGAAAGAGCAATGCAGTGGTGTGTTGGATATTTGGTTGGACTTACCTCTTGTCTCCATGTCATTGCAGAAAACAAAGGGTGGAAGAGATCACAGGACAAGAAAAATATGATTAAAAAAATAATTTGCTCCATCTGAACTAAGTTTATGGTTCATGTTGAATGCAAGCTGATTCTTGGTGTTTCTGTGCCTACACAGTACAGTCCTTACACTACATGGAAAGAGAATATTCTCTGCACAGCTTTCCAAATAATAAATTAATAATAATAGCAAATACAGGCACTCTTTCCCAAATCTCTTTCACCTTCTCCATTTCAATTAAAAAGAAGCAAACAAAACAAACCGAAACACAAACCAAATAATCAGATTTTCTCACCTTTCTGACACTCAGCTCCTTTGAAAATAACAAGCCATATATTTGAAAATTTTTGATTGCTCCAGTACAGTTCACATTGGCTGCTCGTTTACTCCAGCACAGGAAATGCAAGATAACATCCAGACTGTCAGCATCCTTTTCATGCTGTCAGAGCAGATCAGAGGAGCTCTCATCACACACATTTGCTGTTACACCTCAGATGCTGCATCTGCTCCTACAGTCATTTAAGGAATTAGAAAGATAATTCTTCTGCTCATGCACAAATCCCCAGCAGACACACTGCTCAGCAGAGCCCTTCAATGCCTGGGGAATGGCTGCAAAATCACCCCACTGTAGCCTCAAAGCAGCAGCAGCAGAACAACCCCTGGGGCTCATGAAGGATTACACTGGACTGTGCCACCCTTGCAAGAGCAGAGAGCAGCTTTTCCCTTTGGAAAATGTGGTGTTTTCACGGCAGCCTGAGGAACTGTGGGTCTGCATCCCAGTGAATCCTTTCCAAGGGGCACCATATGCTCAGGCAGCTCCTGACTGCTTCCGAGGCTGCAAGAAGCACAAAGAGATGACTTTCCACAAACACATCCACAGAGCAATAATGAAAACCCAGGAGCAGAGTGCTTTGCTGATGGAGAGGAACGATGCATCAGCCTCTCCCACATCCATCACACACACACTGCTACAGGTTCTTACTTTACTTACAACAGGTTGAAAATTGCCAGTGAGAAAATTAAAGCGACTGGAGCTTGGGGGAAGCATTTTTACTGTAATTAAGAATTGTCTCATAAAGTCACCATTTTCACCGTCTTTATAATCCCTGGATGGAAAAAATAAAACTCAAATGATGTTTCAAAAATGGTGTGTCTGGGGTTATTAGTTCCCAAAGCTTCTTCAATATGTTGTGTGGGACAGATAAAGATCTACGTTTGCTTCTGCTTTGGAAACAGAAACCTTGAGCTTATTGAAAGTCTGCTGGAAATAAAGTGGTAAATAAAATACCTTTGTTTATATATAAACAAACAAATATATAAAAGATATAAAATATATTATTTATATATAAACACATAAATGTGTTTGGTTTTATGTACATATATATAAAAAATCAAATTTCCTGCGTGTTGACACACACGTATACATATGAAGAAATCATTGAAATATGAAAACTGAAAGTGGAAAAGTGAGAAGCCTTTCTCTCTGTTTGGGGTGAAACCTCATTCTGAACCAGCTGTCAAACGTGGAGAAAGCCAAGGGCTCCTCCAAGCCCTGCCTGAAGCTCAGATCCCTCTCTCTCCAATATCCTCCTTGTCAAGCTCTTCTCCACTGTCTGCAGCTCCACATGATTTCCTTGAGGTGTTATCAGAGCCCTCAGAGCATCTCTTAGGATCTTCTTCAAAGAAACCAGAAGTCAGGGCAGCGAAAAACAGAAGACTGTGCTAAAACCCCCACATTAAACCCAAAACTTCCATGCTGGATATTGTTTGTTACAAGTTTGACCAGGATTTTTGTGGAGGAAGAACACAAAAGCACCAGATTCTCTTGGGATTATTGCTCCAGTGGTTCTGGAGAAGAGATTTCCTCCTCCATGCCCTTCCACAGAGCAGAGGGCAGGGCTGTGAGCTCAGGGACAGCATCTGAGGGATGTTGTTCCTCTTGGGAGCTGAATCCATCAGAGAGGATTTCAGTGCCTGCAGGGAGAGGTTTTACCAGCTTTGATCTCCTCCTGTCTTTGAAGATCCTGACTGCCATTAGCAGCAGCTCCCTGAGCTCATCTTGGCACAGCAAATCTCAGGCATGGAGTGAAGATTCACAAGAACCTGGCCTGGGGGAAAAAAAGAATTCTGAAGGCAAAAAAGAAAAAAAAAAAAGGGATTTGAGAGTATTTGAGCAGGTAAATTCACTGCAGCAGCAAGAGAGTTAAAACTAATTTAAAGAAAAATAACAAATTAAGAACAAATTAGGAATTTATGAATGACTACACAAGTCCACCTTGGCTTGGGACATGGTTCCTATTTATCTGAACTGAAAATGAAGAAAACCAACAGTAAAAACCCATTTTACTGTGTATTTATTCAATAAGATTTCAATTATGGAATAATTGTGGTACTTGTAGAATCCACTGCAACATTTTGGGGGAAAAAGGATGAGATGACCAATAGGTAGTGGGTGCTCAAAGTATATTGAAAATCCAACTACATTTGTCATTTAAATCTCTAAACTGGAGAGAAAAATCTGTGAAAATACTGACAAAATATTCACAGGGAGATTTGCATAAAGAAAGTCAATGTACCCTAAGACTGATGGCTTAAAATCTAGAACTGTAATAATATCTCATCTCCAGGATAAAAGGGCCAAATTTGCGTTTACTTTCAGAAAAATAAAGGGTTTTTTCTGTTTTTTGGCAAATAGTTTTAGATGTAAATATTATTCTATTCCTTTCCCATTCTTCTCCTGCCTCTTCTAATAAAGTAGTCTTCTCAAAGTCAAATTAAGTCGATTTTTTAAACCGATAATTTAAATTAAATAAAACTACAATTGGAATAATTAAGGGAGTGTAAAGCATCGAACTCATCCCAGTTATCTACTCAGCACTGACTGTGATTTATCAGGTGTCCCATAGCCAAGAAATATCAGGACTTTGGAACTGCACATTCCCAGTCAAATTCTAAACACAATTCTGAGTTCTGCCAGATCTCAGTATTTTGTGACATTTTTTCTCTCATTTTATTAATCAAACTGTTAAAATCAAAACACTTCATTTTTTTTTTTTTTTTAAAGCAGACTTCTCTCTTACTTTGTTCTTAGCTGGAAACTGAAGTGGGAGGTGCAGCTAGATCAGTTTTTTTTTGCTGTTCAAAAGTACAGTTTGACTTGCAGACATCAGTAATGCCATAAAAAGATTAACAGCACCATGGATAGGGCTTGGGGGAAATAAGCTGCAAACACAAAGTTGCTGAAGACTCACGATTTAATTGAAAGTGACTTTCTTACAAAGTGAATTAGTGCCACTGTATCCTGTAGCTATGGGTCTCAGAGTGATTTACCCAATTTTCAAGGAAATAAAAGAAACTTGAGAAGAAATCATATAAAAATATAGCCTCATGATTTTTTATCAATTATACAAGTGATTTAAAAGATGAAAAAGATCATTTAAGCCATCAAAGCAACTCTGTTAAGAAACAAACTAATTAGTAAGGCCATGTCTAATCAATACGTGTTTCCTCAGTGAGATGAGCCACAGCACAGAGCTACTTTCCCAGGTTAAGAGCTCTGGAATTTCCTGGGAAGAAACTCTCACACTGGGAGTTCCAAGGCTTTCTACCTTCCTCCTCACTGCTGTTTCCAGGCTGTGAAAGGCAACCGCACATATTCACCAGCCACGGGGCACATGAGGACATCTGAAAGGTGCTTGAAGAGCTGAATAAGCTGAGCAAGGCTTCTCGCATTTCTCAGTAAAAAGAGCAAGCACTTGGGCTGTTTGAAGTGTCATCACCCACAAGTGGCACTCAGCCTTTGTGTCACCCAAAGGCCACGTGCTTAAAGAACTGGAATTTCTGGGTTTTTTTTTCCCTCAGAGGTTGGCAGTGGGCTTGTGCTGCCAGGTGTCACAATAAGGTTTGAAAAGTGTTAAGTGTAAAAAGTGGCAGCCGTGTGATTTATTTAATTTACTCAATTTACTCAGAGGTAACTCCAAGCAAAAAAAAAAAAAAAAAATTCTGTGCCAAGATGTGCTGACTTCCCTGTGAAACTCTGAGAGCCAGAAATCAGCCCGGTTCTCGTGAAATTCTCCCTTTGAAAGCAGAAGAACAGAGATACTCCTAAGTCCTTTCATCTTCAGTGAAAGCTCTAAGTAATTTTCTTTCCCCCCGGACTGTTGACAGGGATTCAGTTCAGTAGAAGAATAATCTTGCCCAAGTCTTCAAAGACAACATGAGAAGTTCAGTGAAAAATTCCTAATTCAAATCTGCTGATTACTGCAGAGGTCGAGCACACAACCACTTTCTGATAGAGCTAGAAAATTTTTTAAGTCAGGGATTCTTTTATAAGCACCACATTTCTCTTTACTACTCTGCTTCCAATTTAATTGCCAGCATTTCTCTTGACATGTTTTCTCTCCAGCCCATGTCTGCTTTAACAAGTCCTGCAGCCCTGGGGTGAGCAACTTTGTGGAGCAAAATAATTAGTGTTGAAGTGTCAGTGTTCGCACTGCGTACGTTTCAGAAGGTTTTATTTTGAATTATCCCGTCCTACTGTCCACTGGTATTTTACACATTTGTCAGAAGTACATCTTCCAGTTAAATTTGCACCCGAAAGGAATTCAGCTGATTCATTGTGACATGGATCCGTGATGTGAGAGACAGCATGGGAACCATGGAGAATCAGGAGAGTCACTTTCAGAGTGCATTTCTAATCTATTGATAATGTCTGCTTCAATTTAGGCAGCTAAAATCTGTTACTTTTGAAAATGTAGCTGTTTTCCCCAAGATAATTCAGATTGTCAAGATACAAGATCCTCATAAACAACTTGGCAGCAAAAAGGCGACTCCCAGCAACAACTTGCTGTTACCCGAGAATGCAAAAAATCTGAAAGCACAAAGAGGACATTTATCTTCCTCAATTACAGGTGTCACATCGAGCGAAAAAAGAAAGCAAAGAGCAACTGTATGGTCACTATTTTATTCCCTGATGGGAAATCTAGTATAAGAATAAAATTCCCATTTTGTCATTGTTGTGCACCTCAGCCCAAGGAAGTCAGCACAGCTTCCAAGTGAAGGCTGGAATTTTCTTGTGCAATTTTGTCACAGCTGCTGTTTTTCAGTTACTGAACTGCAGGGTCCTTTTTTGGTCCTTGCAGCTAAATGATGCAAGGATTTTAATGTCCAGGATAAGTTCCACTGTCAGAAGCACAAGGTCTGACTGCTTGTATATATCAAATGCCACATTTAATCCATAAAGCTGCATTCATGAAATATGATTTACCCTTTAAAAAAGAGGACCAGCCTACAGAATATCAACTAAACTTCCAAGAGCTAAAAGATGATCCTTGGAAGTTTTCTTTGAGGAATTACCTTGAGAGTGGTAGAACAGCCTCATCGACAGTTGTAGTTAGCACTATTTCTTTTCCCTTTGGGTGGATGAGTTTGTCTTTGGATCCTAAAATAATTCAAGAGCCAAGAGACCTGGATAAATAAAGATTCAGATTATGAGTTTCCCAGCAACATGGAATACTGGACCTCACTGATTATAGAACCTCTGTCAAAGCAGGACAATGTTCCATGCTGAGGGGACTTAAATGGTCAACATCTGATATCCAGTCTGAAGGAGGGCAGGTTTAGATGGGATATTAAGACATTTTTCCCTGTGAGGGTGGAGAGGCCCTGGCACAGCTGCCTAGAGAAGCTGTGGCTGCCCCTGGATCCCTGGAAGTGTCCAAAGCCAGGCTGGACACTGGGGCTTGGAGAGACCTGGGATAGTGGAAGGTGACCCTTCCATGGTAGGGGTGGCGCTGAATGAGCTTTAATGTTCCTTTCAACCCAAACCATTCTCAGATTCTACAATCTAGGCACTCTAGGAAATCAGACTTTCCTCACAGCTGCTGTATCTGCAAAATGGCAAATTTATGTGTGCCTTTTGAAGGATCTGAAAGCATGCAGAGAGTGTCATTGCATTGAAGGGAGCGCAGGGAAGGTTTTGTATTGGCTAAACTCACCTGTGCCTATCAGAGGGAAGTCTCACTGCCCAAATGCTGGAGCCTCCAGCCTAGGCAGCAAGCAAGTGTTGAGCAAAGATGGTTCTGGGAAAGTTTTCTGGAAAAGGATGAGCTTTTTCAGGCTGGGAGGGCTGGGCCAAACCTTGCCTTGCTCACAGGGATCAGATATATCACAGTTTTTTGGTTGGCCAACTACAGCATCCAAACTGACACCATCTTCTCATCTTTTTGCATGATTCTTCTCATTCCATCAAATATCAATCACTTGTCTCCTCCACTATCACGAAATAAGCACAGTAGAGCAGCCAAAAGTAGCTTAAGTGGGGAGTTTTATATAAACAGGAAGAGGATTTAAAAAACAAAAACAATAAAAAATCTGAAGTCATACCTCAGAGTCATCTAAACAAAAGCAAAAGACAATCTGTAGAACCTTAATGTGATTTTTCTCTCCACTCTAGGTACAATCTCCTGGTTTTTCCTTGCATCTGAGCTCTCTGAGCAAGGTGGTCCTAATCAAACATCATTTCTCTGATTACTTTTAATGAATTTGTTGAATGATTGAGTAACAGCTGACACCTCTAATTAGCAAACAGGGCTTTTTAATGTTATCTTCCAATAGAGTCCTGCATGCCCATTGACTCGGTTGGTCCCAAACAGCTGCTCTGACAATTCTGGTTCTCCCAAAGCTTCTCACAAACCTGTAGACATAATTCTTTTCTTCCCAATTCCCACTAAAATCCCCAACAATGGTAATCCCAAATGACTACTGTCAGCCATATCCCACCTGCAATGACAACCAGTTATTTTCTTCATTTTCCACCTGCTCACCCACTCACCAGTGTCCCTTCTCTGTCTGCTTTTTATCCCCACACACACTTCCCAAGGACAGAGCCTATTTTTAATTCTGGGCTCATGCAGCAGGATCACAATCCATGCTGAAATTTCACAGGTATTACAATAATCGATAACAACCACACCAAGCATGGATTTCTGGTGAATGAGTCAGGCAGTGCATGTCCTCACAGAGATATTCTGCATAGAGAGGGAAAGCTAAATGGAGTAGAAAACACATCCAGATAAACAGCGTCAAAAGCAAGTTGATGCTTTCATGGGATCCAAACCCATAACACGTTTGACTTTGAAAAGGTTAAATTCATCCTCCAACCATCAAGGCTTGCAGCAGACCCCACATTGTCCCTGGGAACACATTGTCAATTTACTGTTCTGACAGATGATCGTGAAGATGGGGAAATGATCCAGAAAAGTGGCATTGATTTGGAAGAGAAGAGGAATTTGCCAGTCATTGCTTGTTGCTAAGCTGCACCAAAAAAAAAAAAAAAAAAAAAAAAAAAAAAAAAAAAAANAAAAAAAAAAAAAAAAGACTCCATCAGCTCTCAGCGTGTCACTCACAAATATCAACGAGTTGTGGTATTTACAGTGTTTGTGGAAACCTGGGGAATGATTGAGGATGCATCCTGCACTTAGAGCAACTTGGATGGGACCTCAAATACCAGGAACCTCCTCGCTTGGTTTCACCAAACGAGCTGTGTGATCTTTTTCTTTGGGCAATTGGTGCTTTCCATCTACAGGCTGTGATCCATTTATCAAAATGCAGGGCAGGTATTTTAGAGGAAGGGAAAACTACGTGGCTTAAACAAGTCTGCAGCTTACAAGGCAAGCAGGTGTTTGTCAGATCCTCCTCTTAGAAATCACATACCCTTTAGAGCATTAAATCTCAACTCCCAGACTGGAATTTGTTAACTAGAGCTGGACAGAAGAGATGCAGCCAGAATAAACAATTTTTTGGTGGCAAGCTTGTGCAAGGAATCAGCCTCAGTGCTTTATTCTTTCCTCCTTGCTCTAAATATTATTCATCTGTAACAAAACCCAGCTGATGACTTTTCCCCATGCTCTATATGTCCTCAGAAAGTCTGATGCAAGACACTCACACTGGCCACAAATCTCCACTCAGAAAATTTCCACTAGTTTTGTGTCCAGGGGAAGGAGAGACCTGGCACAAAACTTTTAACCCTTTCACAGAAAAGTCCCTGGGTAGTAGCAGGGAAGGTTTCAGAGTAAATAGTGCACAGATCCTTTATACTTTACATCTTTCTATCCAGCACTGCAGACAATTACACCTTTCTATCCAGCACTGCAGACAGTGCCCAAGGTCAACAAGTGATCTACCAGAATAGTAATATTAATTACATGAATAATAATAATAATATTTTACAAATAAGCATGCAAATCCTCAGGTAGAACCTTTTTTTTACAGACTACATGCAAACACCTTAGTATATGTAATAAATATACTAATACTATACGTAATAAAAAATACTAATACTGTGCCACGACTGATGACTTGCAGAAGTAATTTGAAGCATAAAGCTCAGAAAAATGAGAGAAAGGCTTCCCTGCACTCCTTCTTTCTTTCTTCTTCCTCACACCTCTCACCTGTTTACACACAGTCTTTTTCACAGATATCAATAATATCTCTAAACAAAGTAGAAAAGTACAAAATTAAGTAAAGACCTGTCAGGTGATGTATTCATTCCTTAAGCACATCAGAGGCTGCACAGATTATAAAATAACGAAGCATTATTTTCAGATGTCTTAACATTCAGTCAAGAACTCCTTCCTTCCTAATTCCATTCTAAGGTCTCATTTTCCCACTTCTTTTCCAATGCTGACAGATTAAGGGACACAATTAAAAACCCCCAACTCCCAGATTCGCTTCATTCACAAGCACCCACCTACCTTTAACAAAGAGGAGCTTTTATTATATGCCGAAGGCCTCATTTAAAACTCACAGGATCAAGGAATCATTTGGCTTGGGAAAGATGGAAAGTTTTCCATTTCCTCTGG
Organism: Grantiella picta; assembly: GCA_013397955.1. Classification (NCBI taxonomy): domain Eukaryota; kingdom Metazoa; phylum Chordata; class Aves; order Passeriformes; family Meliphagidae; genus Grantiella; species Grantiella picta. Next base: position 4,128,838 of record VZRM01003040.1, on the reverse strand, counting down.
TTTTATCACTGGGAGAAGAGACCAACCCCCACCTGGCTACAACCTATTTTAAAGGAGTTGTAGAGAACGATAAATAACATGAAGGAAGAGGACACAGGCTCACACAGAAATTATGGACATTATTTGATCTCCACCCACTATAGCAATGAATACACCTTGAAAGTGGAGCAGGGAAAAAAAACCCAAACCCAAAAAACAGCACTTCATCTTGACAAAAATAAGAAAGTTCAAGTTCCGAAGACAGAATTATAACAGCATGAAAAAGATTTTTTTCCTCATAAGAGGATAAAACCAAACTACCTAAAGAAACAAGCCCAGAGCAAATATCATGTATTACCAACAGATTTAAAATCCTCTCTTCCTTTCTTCCCAGGCACCCTGTGCATCTTCATGAGGCATTTTGCCATCCATCTGGGTTATAAGCAAGAAAAAGGAGTTGGGAAGTGGTTGTTCTGAAATCAGCACTTTTGGCGTTGCACCTTGAATCCTGGGGTCAGTGTTGTGCCTCTCATGACAAGAAGGACATTGAGGGCTGGAGAGTGTCCATGGAAGGGAGGGAACAGAGCTGGGAAGAGTCTGGAGCACCAGGAGAGGCTGAGGGAGCTGGGAAAGGAGCTCAGCCTGGAGCAAAGGGGATCAGGGGGACCTTGTGGCTCTGCACAGCTGCTGACAGGAGGGGACAGCCGGGGGGTCAGGCTGTGCTCCAGGGAACAGGGACAGCAGGAGAGGGAATGGCTTCAGTTTGCTCCAGGAAAGGTTCAGATTGGATATTAGGAAAACTTTCTTCACCAGTGGGGTGGTCAGGCACTGGAACAGGCTGTCCAGGGAAGTGGTGGAATCACTGTCCCTGGAAGTGCTCAAAGAAACATGTGGATGTGGGAGGAGAATTTAGTGGTGAATGTGGTCATGCTGGGTTAATGGCTGAACTCAACAATCTTATGGTCTTTTCTCACCTGAGTAATTCTCTTTTGTTCCTATGAACTGTGGGCATTTTTTCAGAGGAGCACTGAACCCTCTAAGATCTGCCCCACTCCCATCACCTGTTCTCCTCCTCCAGCCAAAGCTGGATTGCCTTGTCCTTATCTGCCTCTCCCTGTTCCCTCCTGTCCCTCCAAATTCACTGCACAGCTCCAGCACAGGCACAGAGCAGGAGGGAGAGGTGATGAAGCAAATCAAAGCTCTCAGTTGAGCTCAACAACAAAACTTGCATGAACTTAGAGCCAAAGCTTTTGTTTTGCTTGAAGCTGGGAATGGAAGGAGGACTGAACTCTCCCCCCTTGTTTTTATTGCTGCTCAGAGAGCCAGAAATGTCCACACATCAATAGAGTTAAAAGGCAGGATTGTTAGAGCCAGATGTTGGGATATTTTTGGATGCAATCGTGGATCAGGCCACAGTGCTTAACAGCTCCTGTCCAAAGCTAATTTTTGAGGGAACAGAGTGCACATCACACATGTTTGCTGGGTCTGTGCTGAGCCCTGCACAGTGCATAGAACAAGAGCTTTCCTAAAATTGGGTTGGCTGGTTGGGTTTTCTTGGTTTAAATCCTCCTATTAAAACTCACAGTGAATTACATTTTTATTGCAGAATTACACCAAAAAGCCTGCAAAGGAAATAATTTAGCTATCCAGGAGGTCGATTTCTCAGTTTTGTTCAGTGATTGGTTTTATTTTTCATAGAGATTACCGCCAGCTTATTTTCTCTTGCTCACTCTGAAGTTTTTAAGATGTTTTCGTGTAGGGATAACATTCCTGCTGTTATTTTTGCTTTCCTTTTTTGAGATGAAAGCACCATAAAGGACATAAATGTCTCACTCGTTTCATTCATGATAAATCACAGCAAATTAACCTGTGGGATCCAGCTTTCCTGGCAACCCAAAAGTCATGTTGCCACATGGACACAGATGCACTAGGAGCAGTTTTGTACTTCATTTATGTTTCTTGCACACTTTACAGCAAAATCCCCCTGGGGCCCTAAGGATATGGAAGATGGGAAGCTCACCTTGACTTTAGTGAGGAGAACCAGACATTCACACCTCTGCTTAGGAGGTGCAGGTTTGGAAAAGAGGAAAGACGGAGAATCCAGGCCAGGTTGGATGGGGTGTGGAGCACCCTGGGGCAGTGGGAGGTGTCCCTGCCCAGGGCTGGGGATGGAACTGGATGGGCTGTAAGGTCCTCCCAACCCAAGTCACTCTAGGATTCTATGAAAGAACAATTTGCTCACAAATGGAACAGCTTCTTACAGTCTAAGACACCTTGAGCATTTCTGTGTGAAATCACTCCTCTGTGAAAGTCCTGACTCCTTTGCCATGTTTTGAACCTCTCAGAAATTAACAGTTTTCCAAATAATCTGATTTATTCCCTGCCTGTTTTTCAGTCCAGCAGCTCCCATCAAAACCAACCCTGAAATGTTCAGCAGTTCAGATTTTCACACCTCAGCTACTATTGATTCTTGCCCTCCAAGGTCTCATATCTTCAGAAGATAAACTTTTTTTTCTTGAAGTGTCACCGTGTCCTTTTATCTTTTTTTATTTTTTTTTTATTTTATTATTTTCCACCACATGCTGGTTTAGTAAAATTCCTTTTAAACATCTATCCTGTGAATGAAGGCTTGGTTTTCCCATCACTCCAACCCAGCAGAGCTGTCACAAGCACGGAGGAGATGACTACAGGCTTCTGCCTGAGGATGATCCAACTGCATGGAAGATAATGGCTTCAACATGTCAATCATTGAACCATTAGGATGCCAACTGTTGGGCAGAAATTAATGAGCCACGGTCTAATTTGACATTGATAGAACTGACAAGTGTTGTGACCATGGTGTTTTAGGGCAAAGGAAAATAAATATAGCTTGCTACAAGATTCTTTCCTTTCAATCCGTTTTAATGTGTTCATGAAGTGACTTGCAAACTGATTTAAGAGCAGAAAAACAAATTTTTGCAATCAAATTTAAGATCAGGCTGGGCCATTCGGAGCTCTACAAGGAGAGGTAGTTGATAGAAGGCCTAATAAACGATTTAATTTCAGGCAGTTTGGTATTTGCATTAGAAATCTTTTATTTAACCAAATTGACAGCCACCCTGACCTACTCTCACCTGCCAACTGCCATCCAAAGATTCTCCTCATCCCCACTATTTGTCTTTCTCCCAAACGTGTGAATCTTGGTCCCTCGTGGATATCAGCTCCATCAATGGCCACACTCCTGCTGCACTGAAATTAAAAACAAACTCCACTAACATTTTCTCTGAAATTACAATAAGTCAATAAATAAATAAATGCTTCTGTCCTTTCATCACAGAAGTGGATTTCTCATGATCCAGGGTTTAATGGATGAGTTGGACTAGATGCAGCAGCAGATCAGTGTGGGAGTTGGGGTAGCTGGAAAGATTTCACTTCCCACTGATGCTGTGCTGTTCTGGGAGCTCCTCTGGGCTCTCTGAATGCAGAGCAGAAATCCTGGGGCTTGAAAGGACATAAAGGGTTCTAACACCCTCTGAGATATCCCTGTATCCTATATCAAACTGACAGTGGAGCTGTGCAGAGCTCTCAGCAATTCAGGCCAAAGCTGTTACATCTCTCTCTTCACTGAAAAGCATCAGGAGAGAGATATGAATGAGTGAAACCCCATAAAAATCCCAAGGCTGCCTTAGGGGAGGCTAAAGATCAGATTCTCAGTTCCTCAGTCAGCACAAAGAGGGCAAACAAAACATTTGCTCCTGAAACAGAAATTGTAAACACAGCTTTTGTACCGATGGGCTCCTGTTCAAAACCATGAGTGAACACCAGAACCTGCCCAAAAGAGGGGAAAAAAGCATTAAAGGATGTGAAATCTGTATCTACATGATAAATTAATGAGACAAAGATTCCCTAGCCCTGAGTCTCCTGCGCTTTGAGGTTTCACACTGGATTTGGCTAATATCATATGTATCTTCCCTGTGCACCAGTGCTCCAAGGCAGCCTTACAGACGTGTCAGATGGGCTCCCAAACATGTTGTGACTGCAAGGATCTTTATTTTGGCAGGACAGACCTGGGGAGGGGAGAGGGTGCTGCTGGAGAGCGAAATCCAACCCGTCCTCCTGTCAATACACTAATTAACAATTGGCAAGATTACGCTAAATACCACAGATCTTTAATTTTAGCAAGATGTTCTTCATTAAGCAGGCTAATCAAACATGAGCAGCACCACGAGAGAAAGCACAGACGACGGAAGGAGCAGAACCATCTTCCCCTGCTGCCTTTCCTTTGCCAAGGCGGTGCCAATCTTCAGTCCTGGGGGATGATGAATTTTCCTCTCTTTTCTCCAGATAATGGGAAAGGAATGGTACAGGAAAACTGGGATAACTAAACAAGGGAAGAGACTTACTCAGATGTAGAGGGGAATTTACTGCTTACAAAGAGATTTGTGGGAATTAAAAAAAAAATTAGGCAAAAAAAGTATTTTTCTGTGTGCAGACAGCTTTGGAAAATCTCAATCACAAAAATGATTTTTTACTCCACTTTTTGCTTCTTCCAAGTAGGAAAGGACAAGAAAAAAACTCATCCTGAAAGGGAAGACTTTCTTATTTAAGTTCAGTTCAACATAGCATTTAGGTTTCAAGCCCTTTCCATTTTTTAAACATCTTTGAACAAAACAAGAAAAGTAGCAAACAATTTGTCCAATCCAAATATTTCGATTAAAATATTTTTATTATCTTTGTAGTTTGAGTAATGAGACTTCCAAATTCAAGGCAAACAGTTCTGTGAAATAGATAAATTACAGGGTTTTGATTCACAGCCACTCTGGGAAGCCTTTTTAACCCCTTGACTATCCTCATGGGTAAATTGTTATTCTTTATACCCAGTCAGAAACTTTCTTGCTTTCACTCATGCCAGTTTTCTCTCATCCTTCAGTCAACACCTTTCTTTTTATTATTAATATTAATTTCTGCATCATCTTGTGCTGAATTTAGAATTTCTGGTGTCAAAGGACACAAATGGTCAGGCCAGAACTGCACTGAAGTTAAATCCATGTATGCACCAAGTGGAAAAAAAAATTTAAAAAACCCAAAAAACAAGCCAGGACTCTTCAAAACTCAATCTTAAATCAGAATAAACTTTATGCTGGATCTCAGTTTCTAACTTCAAGCGAGGGAAGAAAACTGCAGCTGAGATTCTGTCTCTGAGGTTATCAAGGAGTGTGACTGAGATGTGTGAAGGTCACAGCTGTGAAGGGGAGCAATAGCAGGGATAATGCAGCTTATAAGTTAGAAATCCTAATAATTACCAAGCTCCCCACTGAGCTTGCAGAGCTCAATCCACTCTCACATTGCCAGGCTTGGTAGCTGAGACAGGAAAATTAAAGTTGGAAGAGACATGTCTTTGCATCTTCTATTATAAAATAAAAGGGATCCCTACAGGGATTTAGCTCCTCGTTTCGCTCCTTTTCTGCTGTGGAATTGTGGATGTTTATTGGAAAACATTGATGTTTATTGGAAGAGCAGAGCTCCCCACACATCAGAGCTCTGCTTCCTCAGCTGTACCGTTCCATGGCTGATTTTTCTATCTAAGCACAAGTTTGCCAAGACTATGGAGGACAAAGCAGACAAATGCTGTTAGTTTACTGCCTGTGAGATGAGACCAACCTTTTTTCATGCTTAAAACTATAATGTGACAAAATGTTAACAGAGATGCAAGCCTGGATTCCCACCAGGTATCTTTGCAAAGGGCAGTGCTGTATCCAGACAGGTACAAAGTGGACAGCTTTGCTGTTGATGACAACTCAGACTGGAAGTCTACAGTGTGCTTCAATTAATGCTTCAGGTCACCCAACCCCATCTTGAGGGTTCTCACATCTCCTTGTTTCACCAGGAGCCTGTGATGCTTGATTCTGGAGTGACTACAGTGGGATTTCATAGCCATGGAGGTCTCTAGAGCCTCCGAGCATTTGCTCCTTATCTTCATGCAGGACTTTGAAATTCTACAAAACAATCCAGAAGCACCCAGCATGGAACCAGGCAGGCACAGGGTGAACCTTCTGCCTGTGAAGGTTTCATTAGGGAGGTTTTACAGAGCTCAGCTGGAGGAAAATGAGCAAAGAATAATCCTTAATTTATGAATTTTCACTCAGAGAAAAGAGACTCCCTGTTCAAGCCAAGCTTTTCATATTCTGCTTTTAAATCCATTACTTCAGAGCCTGGTAGCAATTTTAGTTGCTGTTCTACACAAGTATCCCTTAAATAATCTATCAAGACATTTGTACATCCAGAATGAATGAGAGGCTTTCAAGAAAAAAAGGAACAGGGAACTTTAAAAAGTCTTGATTACGTTGTGCTCGGTATCAGCTTCATTCCCTTTGCTTTGTCTCCATCCCATTCCATCACAAGTGAGCAACATCCATTATTAATGCATCTCTTTGGAGACAGTCCCTGTGTGTCTGTGTCCTCCATTTGATCAGCCATCTGGAAAACGACAGTTTCCTGACAGCTTTAGAACATTTTCCTTTAAGCTGCAGCATTGTTCACATGCAGAGAGCGCATTTGACACGATGAGGGCTTTAGTAGAAGGCTTTGGTAGCAAGTGGGGAAGAAAAGCATATGCACAGTGATTAAAAACCACAACAAACCAAAACACAAACCTCACAAAAACCCCCAAAACAAGCAAAACCAAACCAAAACCAAAACCCAAACCAAAACCAAGAACAAGAATGAGAAAAAGAATAAGAACAAGAACAAAACCAAAAACAAAAACAAAAGAAACCCCAAAACAAAACAACCGAAAAACCCCAAACCCAACCAAATCCCCCAAGCAAAACCACACAGAAACAACAACAACAAAAAAACAAACTGACAAACAACAAGCCCACAAAAGGGATGATTTCCAGTCACATGACAGCTGCCAACCCAAGCAGCTCCACCTTGATTTCATCTGTTTACAAACTCCAATCAACCCATACCTTAAGAGAACTGGAATCCAGATAAAATGTGGGATAAATTCACCGGAATTGGTCATATGGAAATTCATATAAATATTCATTTCTGGGACAGAGGGAACTGGGAAAAAGGAGTTTGTTTCTGTCACTTCCCAGTTAATACTTGAATAACTTCCAGTTAATGCTGTGATTTATCCAAGAGAAAGTCTTAGCTGCAGATATTTGCTTAGGTGATAACAGTTTAGGCTAAGTACAAAAGACTTTTTAAACTGAGAAGAGAATGAAATTTTATGTTACAGCTTTGTGTAGGAAGAAGTGACATCTCAGTATTGTTCTTTTCTTAGAACATGACATTTCGGATGACTTGAGAGAAAGAAATTTAGAGTGGGCTTGTCTTTGAACAACAAAAATAATTGTGTGGTGTTGTTCAAAAATAAAAGTTAAGCTGAAAATTCACCACTGGAAAAAACATGCTAGAATATTTCAGGATATCAAACTACGACAAAAGTAGAGTGATTGGACTATTTTTTAATTTACTGTGTAGTTTATCTCATAAAAAAGTTTTACAAAACTTTACTGAAAACACATGACATCTCTCAAAAACCAAAGCTCTGACAGTAATAATCATAATTTCTTTTTAAAAAATCTACAGATTTCAGTATTATCTATATACTAATAGAAAACTTCGCTTTTTACTATTAAGTATAAAGATAAGTACACCAGGAAAAACAAATGGAAAAGTAAAACAGTTGAGCTTGTGTTCCTCATCTCTCCTAAAGAATCAGCTGGAAGCAAGGCCAGCAGATCCAGGGCAAAGGAGAAAGAGGGAAAGAAAAAGAGAGATGGGAATGTTTTTTACACTTTGTCTACATCAGGAGGACAATTCAATGACGAGGATTCCAACTTGGGCTTCAGCTGAATGCCTGGAGTTTGCTAGGATTTATCTAAAATTAGGTGCTCATGTCCAAATGGGGAAGAAGACGCAGCAGATGGGAAGTGAAACGGGAGGATGTTTTGGCAAGACATTCCTGTCGTGTTGCATGGGGGAATTGTATTTTGAGAAGGGATGAAAATGTCCACACAGAGAATTCCAGGCATGTGGAAGAGACTACGTGTGAGACTGCACAGAGTCTCGGATGGGATGGGAGACAGACACAGCAAGGATCTCGTTGTGCTTGCGTGGAGAGCATCCTGCTTTGGAAATATGATGCAGCAGATCAGCGACAACGAGCTCTCAGAACTAAAAACAAGGCATGTCAAAACGACTGCTTTTTTATTTCCTCATTGTTTGTGAAGACGTGCAAGGATGAAATTTCAGTATCTGGCTGTGTTTGTGTTGTTGGTAACAACACAAAAGGTTTGGGATGCTATATGGGAATAAGATTGGGTGAGGAGGGATCTGAGGATCAGTGCTTAGGACTGCTCTAAAATGTGGAAAGTTACCATCCCTTGAAAAGCACAGAACACCAGTGTAATAAGCACACATAGAATTGTAGAATCATAAAATCACAGGATGGTTTGGATTAAATGGGACCTTAAAGATCACCCAGTCCCACCCTCTGCCATGGTCAGGGACACCTTCCACCAACCCAGGTTTCTCCAAGCCCTGTCCAGCCTGGCCTTGGACACTGCCAGGGATCCAGGGGCAGCCACAGCTTCTCTGGGCAACCTGTGCCAGGGCCTCCCCACCCTCTGAATACAGAATTTCTTCCTAACAGCTGATCTAAACCTGTCCTCTGTCAGTTTAAAACAAGAAGAAGTCCATTTCCCTCCTTTTCATAAGCCCCCTTAAGGTACTGGAAACATCCAAGGTCAGGCTGCACAGGGCTCTGAGCAGCCTGCTCTGGTTGAAAATGTCCCTGCTCATTCCAGGAGGTTGGACTAGATGATGTTTGAAAGCCCCAAGCTGCTTTGTGATGCTGTGAAGGCTCATTTCGAGCATGTCTTTGGGCAGCACAGCTCAGACAGCCCTGTCTGGGTTCCCCTGTGTTAATAATGGGTTTAGATCACCACACAGAGAGAACCAGCAGGGAACAGGAATAAAGGGAGGGAAGTAAACTCTTGGATGTACCAGCTGTTAGGGATAAAGAAAGAATTGTTTCAAGGCACATTTTCATCTTAGGGAAGGTGGGCTTAAGCTTTGCAACGTATTACATTCTTATGGGTTTATACCTCAGCTCAGCTGAATATTTTTTTATTAAAGTGCTGCCCCAAAATGCCATTAAATCCCCATTGTTTGGGTTCAACTTATCCACTAAAACCGTGTTGACTTTTGCCCTTAGCTATTCCCTTGAATCTACTCTCCTAAATCAAGGTGAAGAGCTCGCACCTTTCACTTCCCACTACAACTCTGGCATGTTTTTGGGGGAATATATTTTCCCAGAGCTCATGTCTAGATCACAGCCTCTTCTCTGAGCCGCTAAGCCTGGCTCCAACTCTAACTCAAAAAATCTTTCTCATTTCCTCATCAGTTTGGACACTCATAGCAGCCACATTTCTCAAAGTTTACTTGTCTAAACGTATCCCCGCACATTCAGTTTGGATTTTCAACCAAAAATAGAGGAGTCACAACTCAGTTCACAGTATTTTAGCCCAGCATTTATATTTAAACCCAGTCTGCATAAACAGAAAAAGCATGGCATGGCATCAGCAACACCAGTAAGCAGATGATGGTTGAGGAAGGGAAGCATTTGGTTGCTTGAAAAATAGGTTTATTCGAGTCACATTGCAAAGGGAAAGAGAAGGGAAAGAAAACCTGAAGAGGAAAATGGAAAAGAATTTTTTATTTAGAAGCCTAAATCTACATAGCAGTTTAAAGTTTAAAATTGAGTAGGCAACTCAATTATTACTCCATAAAAAGCAAAAAGGAGAGGTATCTTGAGCTGCTATTATAAGTCAGAGCTTTTATGTGACGCTAAGAGGCCCCAGATTCTATTTATTTCAGTGAAATTCACTTTGTACTTTCTTACCATGGTAGAAAACTCTCCCAGACACTCAATCTAAAGAACTATATATTTTTTTCCAAGACAAATCACTGCCTGAGCAGATGTAACAGCCCATTTCTTTGTGCTCATCAGGAATATCAGCTGCTTCTTTTCTTCCAGAAAAAAGAGGATTTCTCAGCAGTGCTGAGAAATAGGGAAATATAAATTCCAACAGAAATAGCAATGTGAGTTTCTATCCCCCTTTGGCTAAGGGCACTGAGGTAATGAGTTAGAGGCTGCTCCTAATTGCCAAATATTTGCAGTTCCTCTCCTATCCAACCCTGAATCAGCTGTGAAGTGTAATAGCAGTCTTTTCTCTACTGTAATATATATTTTGAGAAAAAGAAAAAGAAGGTGTTGGGTGCTTGGACAGTTCACACTACATGGCCCCAAGCCATGGTTAAAAAAACCAACAGACTTTTACAGGAATGAATTTCTGGAGAATAAGGGAGTTTAGCACCTCTTCTCCTAAATTATCTTTATGTGGAGAAGCACAGCAATGGAATAAAATGTGAATGGGGTTGTGAAAGTTTCCTGTGCAGTCAGAACACAGCCTTGGGCTAGAACTGCCCAGCCAGACACCTCGTTGTTTGCATGGTTTGGAAAGGGAATTTTAACTGAGGGTGGCTGGTGAAAAATCTGCCATTTCTGAGGCAGCTCTTCCAGAGCTCCTACACATCTCATGCCACTTGGCATTGTCCCCACTGCCCAGATCTGTCACATCCACACCCAGCATTGCCACATTCCAACTGGCAGCTGAGGGCCAAGGAGGTCAGAACATCCCAGACAACATTTGCAACCAGCACAACAGGGTGGATCAGATATCTTCAGATCATCCAAAGCATCACTGATTGCATAGGAGACAGGACCTGGTCACTCTGGATTGTAGGGATTCAAGTTGTACATCACGGATTGTCATGAGTATTAATTAGTTAGTAGCATCTATTTCACTTTTAAATGGCAGTGTCACTGGGTTCACCCAAAAACTGAGTAGACACAATCCACAGAGAGAGAAAATTGCAAGAGGTTCACTCTTTTGGTAAACTCTCTTTGACAGAATCACAGAATTATGGAATGGTTTGGGTTAAATGGGACCTTAAAGATCATCCTGTTCCAACCCCTGCCATGGGCAGGGACACCTTCTGCTATCCCAGGGTGCTCTAAGCCCTGTCCAACCTGGCCTTGGACACTGCCAGGGATTCAAATTGTACATCACTGATTATCATGAGTATTAATTAGTTAGTAGCATCTATTTCACTTTTAAATAGCACTGTGCTTTCACCCAGTAACTGAGTAGACACAGAGAGAGAAAAATATCTGCAGAAGGGCTCCAGTTAACCTGAAGGTCTTAAATCTACACCAAGATTTAATCTGACACAGAACTTTCCTCAACCTGGGGTTTCAGCTGCAGATTTTTACTCCAAATTGATCAACATAATGAGGAACCTCGCTCATTTTTTTTTAATTCTCCAGGGTAAATGCTGCGTCAGAAGGAAACTTTCACTTCCAGCAATAATCTTTGCAAACCCTCCAAGTGTATATAGGGTTAGGTGGAGCTTAGACAATGTTTAATAAAAAAGTAAAATTCCTGGCAGGGTATCAAAGCAGCACCTGCCTTTGTTAAAATCAGCTTTGACAAATGCTGTAAAATTATTCCTTTCATTCCCATGCAGTGACAGGCTGAAAACAGCCCCAGCCAGCCATAAAGAGCAGAAATCTCCCAGCAGATCTTCAGTTCCACACTCAGCCAAAGGGTACATTTTTCTATTCTCGGTGGCTCCAGGACTCTATTCTGGCATGCACTATTGATGTTTTCAGCCAAGCCAAGTAATTGATCCTGAATCCACGGGGTCCTCCCTTCTCAGGCTGTCTCAATTCGCTCAGTTTAGCTCAGTTTAGCACAATTTAGCAGCTGGACTCAGGCTGTTTCCACAGACAAAGGACAGGTGAGATGAGGGCACGAGCACTTTCTCTTTGTTGTGGGGGTTGCTGCTTTTTCCTTCCAATCATTTTTTATACTCCGTGCCCTTTCTGAATCCTCTCATAGTTTGGTTGGGGATTGAATTTCAATCTTCTTCTCAAATTAAATAAGTATTCCTATAAATAGGGACACAACTGCCATCTCTGTTTGGCTGTTTATGACCTCCCACTCTAGGGGAGCTTCTCAAAATTCTTTCCCTCTTTGCCATTGAAACCAGTCTGCTGTGTCTCCACGACTCCTTTCCCAGCCCATTTTATTAATTCATTAGAAAGACTGGAAAAGATTTATTGCTCTTTTTCATATTTTCTTCTTGCCTTGAAGTTTCTTATCAGGAGGAGGAAGGAATGTGGCAGCAGGTCTTGTTCTGATGTCATTTCCTTCTGTCAACTTAAACATTCATGTAGTGTTCATATTGCCTGGAGGACTCAGCCCATTCGGAATCTCATTTTTATAAGCACAGGATTCACTCAGAGTGGGATAAGAGTGAAATAAACACTCCCAACCCTCTCCTTACCTCTTCCTTAGGTGGTAAATTCTACCTAACCCACTCAGCATTTTGTTGCTACTTTAATTTGAGGTTTCTAGTCTGGTAATTTTATGAAAGGGACATAAAAGGCATACACGGGGTAGTGGGGAGACAACGGGAATTCAGAAAATTGCAAGAGATTCACTTTTTTGGAAAACTTTATTTGACAGAATCATGGAATTTTTTGGGTTGGAAGGGACCTTAAAGATCATCCAGTGCTACCCCTGCCATTTCAGGGACACCTTCCACTATCCCAGGTTGCTCCAAGCCCTGTCCAACCTGCCCGTGGACACTGCCAGGGATCCAGGGGCAGCCACAGCTGCTCTCTACCAAAGCCTCATCACCCTCACAGGGAAGAATTCCTTCCTAATATCCAATCCTAAACCCACTCTCTTTCACTTTGCCTTTTTTCCTATTTCTATTTTATTCCTCAAGGCTCATGCGGTTTTTGGCCAACTTTTAAATGATCAGCTTTAGTTACTTCACTGAGGGAGCTTTTCCCAAAAAACCAACAAAATTACAAGGCTGTCCTTTCACAAGTTCTCACCCAAAGGTTTAATTCACCCAGTTCAGCTTGTTCTCACTCCCTTAACAAACGTTTTAATGAGGTAGTGGCAGGAAAAACTGCTTACATAACGAATTGTGTAACAAATCTTATCTTTGCTTCAGAAAAGTTGGGTCGCAGCAACCATCTGGGAAATAAAAGCCTGAATCATCTTTCATACATACACACACACACACACACATATATATATATATACATATAAAAATATATGTGTGTGCATATTTGACTCTTACATGAATCACACCCAAAGCTCTGCTAAAATGCCACGCCAGCTGAAATCTTCCTTCAAAGCTGTTATTTCTGAATGAAAGCTGTCCCCCCTCGATGAATGATGCATTTCAGCCACTATGGATATGCAAAGACATCTTGTTTGCACTGCAGAGAATCTTTCAATGCTCAACAAAGCTTTAATTACTCATCTCCTGCGCTGCTTCAGCACTTGACTCAGAGTAGGTGTCACCAGGACCGGTGGAAAGGAAAATAGGGGGGAAATGTACTTTGATGAAGGGACAGAGTCATGCCCATTCTTCACAGGATTTGGGAAAAATCTGTGATGTCATTCAGCTTTGGAGGTCAGGACATGATGGACTAAAAGGTGACAATCATAAATGCTATCACTACTACCATGAAATACATAATTTCTTAAGACTTTGAGACAAATACTCGTTTCCCAGATAAAAAGGAGGTGTAAATGAGTCCTCAAACAGAGTAGTCTTGGCTAAATCACATTCTGACTGTATCCAATTAAGCTCCTTTTTGATTAAACTGAGCTGTAAGTCAGGTTGTAGTGATGGATGCAAGATCTGTGCACCACTAGGCTGCACATCAAAACCCACTGAATATGACCCAAGTGTGGCTACACACTTGTATTCCTTTCAAATTAATCAAAAAACCCTCCCATGATTTAGTATTTACAGCAACTACTGTCTTAAAAACTGAATGGTATCTGCTGAAGGGTACAAATGGTATTTGAGATAACCTCGAGACTGTCAGGACATATTGCCCAGTCATTTCCATTGTTCCGTTTTTGGAATAAATTTGAAGCAAGTCTCTGTAGAGGTTGATATTCTCACTCTGTGAGGTTTTGGCTGTTTTGATCAGGTACTAAGATGCCTGTCCTCAGATTTCTTGTTCAATGGAACAATGGTTTAAGGGTGTAAATTATATCGTTTCATTTGCATTACAAACATTTCATTTGCATCACACATGTCATAGAATATTTATCATAATTAATATAATAGTAAATAACTATTAGAATAACAAGTAGAAAAGTAAAGTATCAGTGATACAGAGACATGAAATATTATGAATAATAAAACCCACCTGGAATTCCTAATATAAGAAGGAGCAGTGGTAAATTAGAATCTCCACTGAAAGGAAATGAGGGTTTTCTCTACAAAGAATGCAGAAATGTTGATAAAAGATTTTTCAAGGAAGTATGACTATCTGTGTAAAATTCTTGCTTATCAGGTTAAAGCTTTCTTCATCTACATTTTGTATCACTCTAAACATTTCCTCTGAGAGCAAAATGAGAGGGATCAAAACATTTGTTTGCAAAACTCTTTCCTGGGAAAACTGTCATATTTTCCTTACATGATTCATTTTCACTTTATGCAAACTATCATCCTTTATGGTCTGTTCATTATGGATTTTTACATACCAGGAGCTTGGGCCAAACAGTGATTAGAGAAAATAATCACTTCTGAATTAGAGAGAAAGACATTATTTGGTTAAAAAATTATATAAAAACTTGGAAACTAATGATAGAAATAAACAATTATTTCTCCCAACAGATGACGTTAGCAATGGGATCCTTCTGAGTGCTCTGCTTTAACCTGGGATGGCCAAAATATTTGTAACTGATTTAGAACAGAAAAGGGCAAATGGTGCTGTGACATTTTGCCAATGACAGGATTTGATTGAGTAAAGAACAACTACTGCTGGGGGGATTATAGAAGGATATTTTGATACCAGTGGACTTGTGATTGAGTAGGAGATGTCGAAAACATGGCACAAATAATAACCTACAAAATCTAAATTTGAGAATTAATAGGAAAAGAATGGAGGACAAAACTGAAAGAATCAGCATGGTGTGATAGAAATCCATGGATCTGTGGATGTTAAGTTCTGATTGTCCCTCTCTGTGATTCATGGTTTACGAAAAGCAAGAATACAGGATAACATCATAAAAAGGAAATACTTGATTAGCTTTGTGAAGAATGAAAATTATTTACAGTTGCTTCCTTGGATCAGATAAAAGCTGCAAAATGTTTTATTACTAGTTCAATGCAGAATCCTGTGAAAAAGTTAAAGTTTTAATCAATGCAGGTTTATTAAACAACTTCCTGTTTCCTGCAGCATTAACAATGTAAAATGTGCAAGTGATTTTATCACTACTGCTTAATAAAAAATACTACATATGTCATCATTTACTGAACTGTAACCTACTTACAAGGGAAAGGGATGAACACCCAAAATATCTTTTCCAAACATTGCTATCTTTTGCATTTTTGGCAATATTCCCAGCAAAAAAATAGAGGACTGGAAGAACCTGGATATAATACCCAAAAATGATTGCCTGGAGTTCTACCAAGTTTTTTCTCACTAGCAATAAACTCAGTGGCTTTAGCCAACATGAAAAGTAAAACCAAAATCCAGGGTTAGAAAGATTTTGAAAAATCCTGGGCAATGGTAAATGAATGGTTGCTGCTAGAGGTGGAGAAGGCAGAAATCTCCAAGGATTTGTTTTCATTTATGACCTGTTGTCTATGGGAGGTGGTCCACCAGTACAGAAATTACCATCAAGCCTAATTAAACTTATCAAATGTGACTCAAATATTGGGCATCTTGCATTGGCTACACAAGTGCATCCTGTTCCAGACAGGAAGGAAAAGCAGAAACTATCTGGGAGGTCTGGAGGTGTTCAGCCTGAAAAACAGAATGCTCCTGGGAGAGCTCAGAGCTCCTTGCAGTGCCTGAAGGAGCTCCAGGAGAGCTGGAGAGGGACTGGGGACAGGGGTGGAGTGACAGGACAAGGGGGAATGGCTTCAAACTGAGAAAGGGTAGATTTAGATTGCATATAAGGAATAAATTGTTCCCTGTGAGGGTGGGGAGGTCCTGGCACAGGTTTTCCAGAGAAGCTGTGGCTGCCCCTGGATCCCTGGAAGTGTCCAAGGCCAGGTTGGACAAGGCTTGGAGCACTCTGGGACAGTGGAAGGTGTCCCTGCCATGGCAGGGGTGACACTGGATGATCTTTAAGGTTCCTTCCAAACCCAAACTTCATTATTCTATGAAGAAGCAGCTTCTCATAAGCTACTTACAAGTATTTTCAGTGTCCTATTTCATTAGAATATATAGGGTTTCTACATTATTTAATATTTGCAAGGTACCTTAAAAAACTCACATCCTTAGACATACTATAAGAATTTGCCATTTGACAGAAAGAGTGTCCAGGCAAACCTTTTGAAATTGTTTGAGAATGCATTGTGATCCTGGCCATGGGATTCCAATTTGGATCATCAGAAACAAAAATGGACAGATATTCCTTTTCTCCTCATGCAGAAACTGATGAGAGGAAAGGGAGAGAGTAAGAATTTCTTTTTCCCCATTAATTAATTGGAATTATAACTTCTTTCACTTTGGTTTTCTACTCTTTCAATCCTTTAAATTCTAATGTCAGAAACATCATCACTGGGGCAGATGACACGGGAAAAAGATTGACTTACAGCTAGGCAAGAACCCAGCTCCCCACCAGCATTCTGCCAATTATGTGCACTTTAAATTAAAGGATTTTCTTCTTCTCCTCAGTAGACTTGAGATATTTTTGACTCCCATTTAATTGCCATTCAGGCTGCATTTTGTACATATCCATACACAAGGTACGCAGAAAGGAAAAATAACATAACAGCAGTTTTGGAGTGACTTCTACCAAAGTTTATGTTACAAAGGTTTTTTTCCCACTCCATTTTTTTTCACCACTACTGAAACCTCCGAGGGACAAGCCCCTGGGCAGCATATTCCCAGACTCCAGCATCAAAGCCAGCCCCACACCGTGCAGCAGGATGTCTCAACACACGTTCCAGCAGGCAGCAGGCCATGGAACACTTTTACATGTGGGGAAAAAAGAAATTAACCTTGTCCAGTGTTGTGATGGTGCATGCAGTGGTGGTGGGATTTATTGGGATTTATGGATTGGGTTTAGCAAGCTGTTTGCCCTCAACAGGTCATGATCATAGGACAGAACTGTAAAGATACGAACTCTAATTATTTAAAACACTATTTAAAACACTATTTATTTATTTGCAATTGTGGAGACACTGAAGTCCAGGCCTTTCAGAGTTGCCATGGCAACTGGACACTTTGATGGGTGATTCTAGTGGTACCATTTTGGCATCAGGCATGAACTTTGATTGCTATGGCAACGTCACAACCATAACTTCTATTTCATTCAGCCCATACTTTGTTCCTGAGGAGCCTCTTTGCTTGCCGTTTGTGAGGAAGCTGAGAACTGTGTCAGCTGCACCAGAGAGGAGCTGTTAGGAGCAACACGAAATGGGCTTTCCCAGTCTCAAGAGCACTTCACATCAAGGAACGATTCACTCCAGGCTCTCATTATCCCTAGGAAGGAGCTGAGCTTCTTGGCTGATGTAAATGGAGGTGGTTCTCTTAAGGGCAGCAAAGTCTCTTGAATCCAAATTGGGCAGCAGGGAAAAAACACATTTCCCTGGTTGAATGTGCATTGCTAGAGGTGAAGAATCTCCCTTGCTTGTGTAGTTTGGCATTCAAACAGTGAAAGGCAATGCACAGGAAATTGTAGGGATGGCAGAGATCAGAGGAAGAGAGGAAGGTTTAAAAACAAAAAAGCAAATTAACAAAAAAAAAAAAACTCTGGGAAAATATATTTAACAGACAGCTTAACTTTTTCAAATTCATATCAACTCAGAGATAAAAACAAATTTGTCAATATTTATTGAGTTTTAACATTAGAAAATTCAAGCAGATTTCTCCAGGCACAATGGCAGGAAATTCACCTTAACTGTGGGAATAATAGAGAAATTTTGAAAGGCTGTTACTTACAGGCAATACAGAAGTGAAGGCTTTTTATGGTTCATACAGAACAAGCAAAAGGATACATTTCTTTGTATAACTTCCATTTAAATTCTTACTCTTTATCAAAGGCTGCTCCAGAGGCCTGGAACCCTTTCATGTACAGAAAACTCTGAAGAAATTGAATATGACCAAGTCCATTGAGAATTATGGATATAACGGCATAATTTTCCTTCAGGAAGTCTCCAACCTACAATTCGCTGGAGGCTGGGAGAACACAGCCGGGTAATATCACCACACAGCTGAGCTTCTCCTGAACTCTTCCATGAACAAGCACCAGTGCAAGTAGGATGCTGAACTTGGGGAGATTTGGATTTGATTGCTTGTGGCCATCTTCATGCTGTTAGACTGATAAGGCTGATGAATAAATAAGGATATCTTCACAAAATCACAGAATGATTTGAAGGGACCCAGCTTAATCTCATCCTAATTCCCCTGGCATGGACAGGGACAACTTTTACTAGATGAGTTTGCTCAGAGCTCCATCCAGCCTGGCCTTGAACACTTCCAAGGATGGTGTATCCATGACTTCTCAGAGCAACCTGTTCCAGTGCTTCACCACTCCCATAGTGAAAAAAAAAAAAAAATTCTTCATTGTATCAAAAGTAAATCTACCTCAATTTAGTTTAAAACCATTTCTCCTTCTCCTGTCACTGTGGGCCTTGGTGAAACATCTCTTTCTTCCTCATGAGCTCCCCTTGATATATGGAATAGCTGGAATAAAGTTTCCCCAGAGTCTTCCTTTATTTAGGATGAACAACCCCAATTCTCCCAGTCTCTCATCATAGCAGAAGTGCTCCAGCCCTCTGAGCATCTTTATAGACAATTTCAGGATCTGCTCTGACACATCCTTGTCCTTGTCCTGGGGACCCCAGAAATGGATGTAAAGTCAGCATCCAGAATTTGATGCTTACTAAAAGGACATTTATACACTGTGAAGCACAGGTGGCAATCTGTGACTCCTGGAGGTGCCACATCTCACAACCAGTTCTACTCCTTCTGACATCTATCTTGCAGCATTAAGTACATGCACTGACATACTGATTTTGCAAAAAAAAAATCAAGCACAAGAAATGATGAGTTGGAATAATTATGATCCTTAAAGTCTGCTTAGGCTTTCTTAATTTATTACATCAATTCCAGTTTGCCCTGCTCAGGGAAAATGTCCAAACTCATCAGCGAAGAGCAGGACTTTCCATGAGCAGCAAAAGAGAAAAATATGCGATAATTTAGCAGGTTTATGATGTTACTCATCTGTATCTCAGCATAGCTATTTCTAGGACTAAACTCACCTCTCCCCAGTGTGAGTATGTGAATAAAAGCTGTGTTTATATAAATAAATAAAGAGATGGCAGCACTGTGTGGGCAACAGCAAAGGATTATTCATCTATCACACTATGTCTGCCAGATGCTTTGGAGCATTAGATCCACCTGTGTATTTTAGC
This sequence comes from Grantiella picta, assembly GCA_013397955.1. Taxonomy (NCBI): domain Eukaryota; kingdom Metazoa; phylum Chordata; class Aves; order Passeriformes; family Meliphagidae; genus Grantiella; species Grantiella picta. The sequence goes on along the minus strand of VZRM01003040.1, from coordinate 4,109,326 downwards.
ATCCAAGATCTCAGTGTTTACATGGATTTAATCTGTTCTGTTCAGCTCATACTCCAGAGTCTGACACCAATACCTAAAGTGATCTGGAGATATTAAGCTACTCATAAGTGTGATTTTTGATCTTTTCAAAGTGCTGAGAAAAGAAGAAAACATGTGCTACTGAAAAATACGTATCTGCTAAGCACAGCAAGAAGAGCATACTTGGTAAAAGGGGAAGAACAAAAGTACATTTTAATGTATATAATCTTTGTTTTGAAAAAAATAAAGAAAAACCCAACAAAATATCATCAAACCCCAAGCTATCAAGACTATTTAGAGTTCTGAGAATTCTGCTTTTGATAAAACAGTGAAGGACAGGACCCAAAGTTGCCAAAGCTTGAATTCATGAGTATTTGAACTTTCAGCCTTTACTCAGTCCCATTTTTTAGTTCTAATAATGTAGGTTGAATTTGAGCTGGGAAGCTGAAGAACAGCAAAAGAAGTGGTAATCACTTAGATCCATCTGTTACTGATAAAGCTGTGAGCCCTTGGCACAAAGAGTGACTGTAAGACACTCCGGCTCTTTCTCTGGCTCAGGTCAAAGGCTGTTTCCTGATGCTCATCAGTTACTTCCCCTCCATGTACTTCATTCTTCCACTAGTGATAATGTGAATGATGGGATGCCCATGAGTTATTCATGAACTTTATGCTTTATGTATGGGAAGAGTTGTCTGTGTTTTTTACTTCCTTGCTGGGGCAAAAGAGGCTGATTTTGTTCCTTTCACTAAAAATACAGGTTTTCAAAGTGACAGATGGCCTTGCCATTGTCAATTTTCAGAGGTTTTTGATCAGCAGTGAAGCAGAAAAAATATATAATGGATTTTTTCAGGTGTACTCTAAAAAGCCTCGGCAGAGTAAGACTTTTTGATCAAAAGCACAAAGCAAAATATCCCTTTCTTTGGATTGCACATGTGACACTTCATATCCATGAAAAATGTGGGCTGTTCTGCAAAATCAACTTCATCTTTTCAAGAGGGGCACAGATTTGCAGGGTTGATGCTTCTTTTTTGAAGATTATGAAATGTCAATAAAAAAAAAAAATCACTGAAATAGGCTTCCATTCAAGGGAAAAACACCTGGGTCAGTCATTCTGGAAAATATTCGTAGAACCCCAGAATGGTTTGGGTTGGAAGGAGTCTTAAAGACCAAGGGACACCTTCCACTGTCCCAGGCTGCTCCAAGCCCTGTCCAGCCTGGCCTTGGACACTGCCAGGGATCCAGGGGCAGACACAGCTCCTTGGGGAAACCTTTTCCAGGGTCTCACCACCCTCTGAGTAAAGAATTTCTTCCTAATCTCTGGTCCAAACCTATTCACTTTCAGTTTAAAGCCATTAAAGCCATTAAATGTTGGGATTTTTTCTCTTTGCTTTGACCTTTCCAGCACAGTTGTTGTCCATGCTGCTGATGCTTGGCCTGAGATTGCCATCATCCCCCAGAATCCCAGCTCAGGAGATCAGGTTTGTTGGGTATTTCCTACCATGCACAAATACACTGTGTGAGAAGAGCATCAAGAGGAGAAAAGCACACAGGAAATATTTATTGGTTGACACACACTGTGGAGAGCCAGGAGCCATTCTCTAGCAAGTGAAAGATTAATATGGGCATGACCCTAAAAGTGGCACTCAGAGCATCTCTGCTGGCCAGGCCTGTTTGCCCCTTTGTCCTGTTGAGTTGCCATCTTTCAGTTCTCTCTTTCTTCCCTGATGGTTTTAATATCTCCTCACATCAATGCTTTTCAGTCCTTGAGTGCCCACTTGTCACTGGCTCAAAAATGTAACTTCTCTCCCATGGCTTTAACACACAGACTTCCTCAGATTGAAATTATCTTCCCAGCAAAGATCCCTCAGCTCTGCTGGACCAAACTGAGCCAAATGGGATCACACTGATATAACCAGGAGGGTTACAAGGCTTCTGCAAGAGAAGGGATTTGAGGACTATGTCCAGACTTGACACAGCTCTTTATACAAAAACCAAGTTTCAGAATTTCCTACATATTGGAAGAAGATGCTGACTGGTTTGCCTCAAGCCCTACAGCGTTTAGATTATCAGAATTTACAGGAAATGGACTTCAGAAGATGAAAATTAGTCCTGCATAAACAGTTCATCAGAAGAATGCACATTTGAAAGCGAGGAGCTTGATCATCCTTCATGAACTACAAACCAAAATGAAACAACCAAAAAAAAAAGTAGATCAAAAAGAAGAGGGTATTAGTAATTCTCAAAAAGCCAGTTCCCTTTCCACTGGATCTGAAAAATTCCATCAATAGAATTTACTGCAATCAGGATTACCCAGGATGATGTACTAGCAAAGCAATGAACAGCATCTGATCGGATCTGATTCCTAACATGGATCTGCTCATAAATAAATGCAGAAGTGGTGGCATAAATCTCCCATGAATGTCTAAAACAGAGTTGTTTCAGACAGCACCCAAACCTAAGCATAAAAAATGCAGATGCTGTGACATCTTCTCAGTAGGACCTGTCCAGTGCAGCAAGTGAGGAGCAGAAAAAACTCCTTACAATCAAAAATGTGTTGATTTTTCGGAAGAAATTCTTGCCTGTGAGGGCAGTGAAGCCCTGGCACACATTGCCCAGAGAAGCATTTTGCTCCCCAAAAAATCAGAGTCCAGATGAAACAGTCTAAAATATTAGCAAAACCAAAGGACAATGACTGAGGACTTCCAAAATTAAAGATCACAAGCACTAAATGAACCCTGTTACATGATTAATATATCTCCTGTTTGTGTTTAGGAACCCCTGCGAAGCACAGCACTCATTCTGCTATTCTTTCTTGATTAATACACTCAGTTCTTGTTTGTTTTCTTGGAAGACATTTAGGCATGACAACAAATATTCCATGTCTACAGTATGTCTCAGTATCATTTTCTTCAAGCAATGGATGGGGAAGCATTATCTTCTGTAGATTTGGAGCAAAACTGAATTATGAAAAGAATTATGAGGAACTAAAACAAAAAAAACATTAAAGGTAAAAATGAAGGTTATATTGTCAGCTGTTTTAATCCACTGTGGCTCTGCTGGCTGGATAGTACAGGGAGCTGTTCCATGCTCCTTCCTCTAAGTAGGTACTGAAGGAAAAACTACCACCCTGGAGCCTGCTGTGATAATTTCTCTGCCAAAAGTTGCTTATCCATAGCAGAATCAGCAGAGGTAACAGCTCCACAGTTGCTGCAATGTAGATTTTGATATCTTAGCTCAAAGCTACCTCATGAGGAATTTACTAGTGGCTGACTGATTCCTGGGTTAGCCTGGAATGGTGTGCTCTGGTGAGCAGCCTAGTGGCAAAAACCTGCAGGGAAAGATGGGGGTGAGCACTTTGTGTTTTAAACCAGTGGTGGGAGAGAACAAACGAAACAAAGTGGGATTTTAATAAATTTATTTGGATAAATGTAGCCCTATTGCACTGGAGAGGTCATCACCACGGAATCATAAACCAGGTTGGGTTGGAAGGGACCTCAGGGAATATCTGGTTCCAGGTGTAAAGCTGGACAAGAATTTACAGTCCTGGGTGATCTGGCCTGGGATATTGATGGCACCAGACAGCCCATTGCACAATGAGGGTCTAATATCAGACTAATCATGAACTGAAATGGTTGTTCTGCTAAGGGAACAAAGAGTCCAGGTGGCCATGCTACATTTGAAAATGTTTGCTCTGTGGAGATCTGAAGTGAAGGAAGATCAATCTCAGCATTAATGTCCTGGTTGACTAATCCAGCAGGAAAGGACTTCCCATCCTGGACAGCCAAGCAAAGTTGTTTTCCCAGGCTGTCAGGAGGATAAGGAATCTCAAGAGGTTGCCCTGATGAAGAGGCTCACTCAGGGCTGGTATTTGTGTGCTTGGGTGATAAATGGGAGCTTTGTGCATGGCTGAGGGCAATATCTCCACTCCAGCTGTGCTGTGCAGCTGCAGAGATAGAGCAGCAAATCTGGTGCCAGGGATTCTCATCATTCCCAAAGAAATATCAGATAGGGGAAAACAGGCTGCACCAGGAGCATTCCTGTTACCTTTGGGGATTGCTTGCTACAGAGTGTGGAGAATTTCGGGGTTTGAGCGCATGAGAGGTGTGACTGAGGGACAGAAAACAACGCCCAGTGCATTTTACTCGTGAATATCATGTAACCCTAGCCACTTTCACATAAGAACCTGTGCTCCAGGTATGGAATTGTGGGTGAATCCACACCAAACCCAAAGGCTTTCTGGCGATTACCTGATTTCCAAACAGGTTCTTCCCCTGTGAGTGTCTCACTCCCTCCTCTGGCCTCCTGTGGAGCACTCAGCATAAAAAAAATGTTATTTGCCTCAAAATCTCTCTGCTTTGGTGGTTAAAATGACACACACAGTTAGACAATCTGCACAATTCTCGTGGATGTGTTATTTTATTCAATCCTGCCTCCAAGAAGGACACAATTTATCCTGTTACTGGAGAAAATGAGATATCGTGGAAGGTGTTTCTTGGAGAAAATGATCTTGAATGGCAACCTCTTGCCTAACCTAAATATTCCCAGAATACTACAGGAAAATTCAGGAGGTAAATTTGAAAACTCACATCACTTGTGAGTCCCAGAATGAAAGAGTTTGGTGTAGAGAGTTTAAATACTTGATGAAATTTACATTCTTTTTTCAATGCATCATATATTCCTATGGGAAATTCACATATATTTGCCCTCCCATAAATGCAATTCCCTACAATATATTTTTGCATCATCTTTCACTTCTCTCCCTTTTCTGATCCTTTTTTTTTCCCCCCAAGAATTTCAAATACCAACATCCTGGAGGCTCTCTAGGCCTGAAGCAATGATTCAGGAGTAAAAAACTCACTCAATTCATAAAGTCAGTGACATAAAACAAAAACCTTAGAGACAAATCTCTTTGAAAAAACAGAAAGAGAGAGAGACTTTGTTTTCACTCAGTGTTGGGTTTCATTTTGGAAATGTAAAGCTGATCAAAAAGTTGTCCAGAATAAAATAAGCCATTAGCAAAGTACATATTGTTCCCTAAACACTTGCTAGCAAACCCACTGAATAAACAAATATACAAGATGAGAAGCAGAGGTTGAATTAAGAGATTACAGCTTTGGATAAACTTCAGGCAAAAGTGAACTTCCATTATCCAAACTATTCCATGATTCATTTCAATGCTGGTATGGCTACATTATGTTTGCTTCTGAAATTTTTTTCTTTTTAGTGCTGGCTTTCACTGCACTGGATTTCTCAATCTACCCTGTACCTCCTTCAGATCTGACATATTTTTCTTGCCTGTGCCTCACCATCTAAATACATGTTTCCTTTTCAGCTGCTGCATTTCAATTCCACATCCAAATTTCTGGTCCATCGTTTCCCTCTAACCTTTTTGCTTGGACACTGAAGGTCTCTGTCATGCAGTTCCCTCTTGTGCGTAAACAGCAGGGTGGAATAAAGGTCAGGTCAGCACTACAGACTCCTCTTCTCCTCAGACAGCAGCCTGGCCTGATGGAGATTCCCTTTGGGACGACACATCCACTTCAGGTGCAGTGCTGTTGAGGTTGGAATCAGCAGCTCTTCCTGAATTACTAATACCCATTGTGTTTCCCCTGGAAGGAACATCATTCATGTGTGCAGTAAGGCTGAGCTGGCCAGCAGCTCCTCAGGGATGCAGCATTTATCCCAAAGGCAGGAATCAGGATCGATGCTCTGGGGAACTGAGCCTGTAAGAGCAGCAAATTCATCATCCTGGCTGGTATTTTCATGTGGATGCACAGTTTGTACCATCAGCTCTGGGTTCCCCAGCACAGGAAGGAGCTGGAGCTGCTGGAGAGAGTCCAGAGGAGGCAGCAGGATGAGCAGAGGGATGGAGCAGCTCTGCTGGGAGGAAAAGCTGGCAGAGCTGGGATTGTTCAGCCTGGAGAGGAGAAGCTTTGGGGTGACCTCACTGTGGCCTGCAAAGAGATGGAGAGAGACTACTTACAAGAGCCTGGAGTGACAGAACAAGGGGGAATGGCTTCAAACTGACAGAGGCCAGGTTTGGACTGGTTATTAGAAGAAAACTGTTCCCTGTGAGGTTGGTGAGGCCCTGGCACAGAGTGCTGTGGCTGCCCCTGGATCCCTGGCAGTGTCCAAGGCCAGGTTGGACAGGGCTTGGAGCAACCTGGGACAGTGGAAGGTGTCCCTGCCCATGGCAGAGAGTTGGAATGATCTTTAAGGTTACTCACAATTCAGTCCCTTCCATGATTCTATGACTATGCTTCCACAATTCTATTATTCTATGGTCATAACTTAGAAATTCGCCAGGACAATTCTGTCAGCACTCCAATCAGTGGATTCTGCCTGGAGCTCCATCACATCAGGATGTTCTTCCTGTCCCAAAATACAAGGTAAAGAAGGAAAAATTATCAGCACCACCATACTCTTGTCTACCTAAACTTACACTACCACTACTACTACTGCTACCTATGATGGCTGTCTTGCCTAAACATAACAGAATCATGGAATCACAGAATGTCCTGAGTTGGAAAATACTCACAAGGATCATCAAGTCCAACCCCTGGCCCTGCACTGGAAAACCTGAAAAACCCCATCCTGTACCTGAGACCACTGTCCACATGCTTCTTGAACTCTGCCAGCCTTGCTGCTGTGACCACCTCCTGTGGGAGCCTTTTCCAGTGCCCAGCCACCCTCTGGGTGAAGAACCTTTTCGTAATATCCCATCTAAACCTTCCTTGACAGGGCTTAATGATGCTATATGTTGAGTTTATGGATGAATATAGTCAGATTTCTGACCTTCACTGTTAATTTTCACCTTCGCCTTGCATTTCCAAGTGCATCTTTATAGACACACTTCGTTTACGCTTCATTTATAGATATTTCACCTTTTGTTTTTGCTATTCTATTCCATGATATAAGGGAAGCAAGAACATCATAATTTTTTCCTGTTTCACATTTTTCCCTCAGTTTGGTCCAGATGGGGAATTTCATTGCAATCCTAAATGACACAGGAAACAGTTTCTGCCTGATTGACTCAGTCTTTGCATAACAGGAGCTGCACTGGGAATCTTCACTTCAGTGCATAATTGTGGTAATCCAAAGGCATTCTTAGCACTGTGTATTTTCTTGTGTACGAAACACACTTGAAGCTGTTGATTGATGCACTCAGAATTGCTTCATGCACCATCTGCATCCATCTGCACATGCTTGAACACTGCTTAAAAACCTCCCTTGATCACCAGCACATTAGAGAGAAGTGGTATTTCTGTTAATAGAGTGTATTAATAAAGCTCAAATGATATCTCCCTTCATTCAGCCCTATCAAATACGTTCGATGTATGATCAATTTAAAATTAGAGAAGCCTCACTTAACATGTGTTAATGCTTCAAGTTCCAGCTCTCTTCAAACTCATGAAATTATTGCACAGAGCCACAGACTTATTTTGGAAGAAATCAAGAAGCAGCAGTTAAAAACTTTATTATTAAAAACTCAAAGCATTTTTGAAGCAAAAGTGTTTTGTTTTCTCCCTTTTTTGTATACCTTTGTTGGTCTAACAGGAAATTTGACCAAAAAGTCTGAAAGTTGTCTCAAAAAATCGTATAGAAACATTATTAAAACAGAGCTCTTTTAACCCAGTCCTTCTCATTTATATATTAACTGGCATACATGTCAGAACATGCCTTCTGTTGATGGTGATGCCATCTTTCACTAATTATCAGTTCCCTGACATTGAACATCACTGTCTGGGAATTTGATAGGGACAAAAAGACCTTAAATTCATTACACATATGAAATCATTTTGAATATAGCCCACCCCAACAGAGATCTGAACAGCCTCTCTGACATCTCACATGGAATCATAGAATCATTAAGTCATGGAATTGTAAAGTCATGGAGTCATGGAATTGTAGAGTCATTGAATTATAGAATCATAGAATCATAGAATCATAGAGTCACAGAGTCACAGAGTCATGGAATCATAGAATCGTAGAGTCACAGAGTCATAGAGACATAGAATCATGGCGCTGAGACACTGGAACAGTTTCCTGGAGACATTCCTGGATCCCTGGCAGTGTCCAAGGCCAGGCTGGACAGGGCTTGGCGCACCCTGGGATAGTGGAAGGTGTCCCTGCCCATGGCAGGGGGTGGCACTGGATGATTTTTAAGGTCCCTTCCAACCCAAACTATTCCATGATGTTATGATCGTGCCATCCATCAGCCCTACATGGATATCTGGATACCTCTAAGCAGCTCGAATGACACCAGAGGACTTTCTGAGGACAACTGGATTGAGTACCTTGTGAGAAAGTCCAATGCTTACCTCGAAACACATCTCTGTGAGGAGCTGAGTCACTCCCTGGATCCCACAGACAGCAAAGAGCAGCTCTGCCCTGACTCTGATGGTGATGCAGGAGCCTGGTTTGCTCCCAGACCGGCATGAGGATGTCCAGCACTGACGTCTTCCTCCGTCAATTGACTTCCATCCAGGGAGACAAAGGTGAGAGGCAATGAATATGACTCAGAACTTCATGTCATTAAGTTCAGCAAAAGTTTTTTATCTGGACCATTTTTAATGATGGACTCATTTCACTGAGTTGTAATTCCAGATAAAATCCCATAACAAAAAGAAATACATGGAACGCCATCCATAGGTATAATGGCTTTACTACTAGACAAAATTCTTTGCCTTCCCAGACAGAAGGTAGGGACGGCTCCAGCTGAATATTTCAGAGGGATTCCTCAGATGTATATTTCATCAGCTGCACCCCTTAGTCCTGAATCTGGATTTTTGTCCTTGACCCAGGAAGCTCTCAATCCACACTAGGCTGCATTTCTCTGTTCGCAGAGCTGCTCCCTTCTCAGGAGAGCTCATTTCCCAACAACACCAATTACTGTCACCTCCTTTTACTTGACATTAATCGCAAGACAAGCAGAACGAGCTGTACTTAGGCCTGCCAGGCTGATCTGCAAGTGATTTAACAGCTGCATTTTTGCTTGCTGTTCAGTGCAGCAGTACAGAAAACAGCTGTGCTGCTTTTATTTTAGGGAAAAATAAGCCTTCATTGGCTCTTTTATTTTAAAGAATCCCATCTAACATTTTTAAGGAATCCTGACTGAGGCAAAATGCTCATTGGAAATCAGGCAGTACAGGCAGCATCTCTCATGTATATACTTGATCAGTAGATTTTTTTTTTGGTGGAGGTGGGTTTTCATTTCTTTCTTGATTATAATAATCTTGAGGAAACTGATTAACCCAAAATAAGTGATTTCAGTCAGAATATGCTTATAGGGAGGGAAAGTGAGGAGGTACCAACCATTTTACCTAGTCTTTAATATATTAAGAATAATAAAATTATTAATTCTGATATCTTTTTCTCAGCTTTGAGAAGGCAAGAACTAGCACATTTTCTACAGATGATATATATCTATACCTGTGTTTACATCCATTCAGTCCCAAGGCTGAGCTGTCCTCATCCTGCTAACTTTCAAAGGGTCAGCACGTCTCAGAAACTGAGATAATCTTGTGTATAAAACCAGATTTAAAGCTTTTGCACTATCAACAGGAGATGGGCCATGAAGTTGAATCTGTGGCTCTGCTCAGACACAGAGCAACATCCCTGACCTCTGTGTGCCTCTCTGCCTCTGTCTCTGGGTGAATCAGGACTTTAACAGCATCTCTACCACACTGCTTTAATTCATTCAAACAATTTCATGGGAGCAAAGTCCAGGCATTTCCTCAGGGGCAGGGAGTGGGAGACAGCTCTGGTTTTAATTACAGTAATTAAGTTTATTACCCATAGCTATCTTTTGAGCACACACAGGGTAGGAAGGCAATATGACCCCATGGGAGAGGAGAGCTCCAGAAATCTGATGTCTGAGCTGATTTTGTTCCTAATCTGCCTCATGAAAAAAGCCTCTTCGCTTCTGACATCCTTTATCTTGCCATCTCATTTCAAGTATTTTAGTACCAAAACAAGATCTGTCCCTCACGGTATCTTTATATAAAAGTTAAAATTACATGTTTCTCATCTGAGCTGGAATATCTGTAAAGCACTGGTGTAGAACACCAGGTTATGATTTCATACCACAATAGGGGTCTTTCCCCTCAATTGTCTAGTTCTGGTATTTAGATGTGAATTTCCCATATCAGGACCCATTAATTCCAAAAAGAAACTCACTGTTATGGGAAATTACAGCTGCAATTTGCTTTCTTCTGGGACACATCAGGTGGATTTTGCTCTCCAATAATGTCTGAGGCTTGAAGATTACACCTTTACCTACTTTTACCTAGCTCAGTGGTGGTGAAGCTCCAGATTGAAGCTATTTAAAGTCCTACTGGGCATCATAATCCCTCTTTACCATTGCAATGGGTTTGCAGGGCAAGGATCTGTGAGTGGGGCGAATGTGGTGATGCCCAAAACAGAAGGCCTGACAAAGCTAGGAGAATAAAAAGCAGGTTAATTTATTGAAGGCCTTTAGGTAGATTCAGAGCAGACAAAGCCTGCTTGAGAGGCTACACCCAAAATGGACTGTGAGTCATGAGTTCTCCACATTTTATAAGTTCTTTCTATGAACATACTGAGCCTCAATTCTGCAATTACACCTTCAAATGATGATGTCAACCTCCTCAAGCTTGCTTTCCCCCAGTTCACTATTATTTACATATTTTGGGGCTCTGAGGCAGCAAAGTGTCCTTGGATTCCCAATTTAGAGCAATTGTTTTGTCTAAAATGCTGGGAACAGAGGCTCTTAGCACTTTATATGGAGTCTAGAGTTACACACCAAAACTACAGATTCACAAAAAACAGGAGCTAAAAACCTTTAAGTCATCTGTAGAGGTGGCTCCTGTGAGAAGCTGCCAGGAGCTTCCCCTGTGCCCAGCAGAGCCAATTCCAGCCATGAGATGTTCCCAATTGATTTCAGCAGCTCCCAGAACCTGCAGTGCAGGTTCTATGAATGGATGGTTCGATGGATCTGTGAACCATTTGCAATTGGAAGGAGACAGACGTTTTTAAGCATGGTTCCTCTGATGCATTAGTAATGTCCATCCTTCTGATAGCTTGATCTGCTCCCAATAAAACTCATTTCACTCCTCTGATGCTAAGGAGAATCTCAGCTGAAGATGTTTGCGTTGCAGATGTCTGTAAATGGTCAGGCACCAGCCTGTATTTACAACTTGGATGTTCACCAACTGATTCAGTCTGAAACATGAGACTTCCTGATCCTTTAAGTTCATCTTATGAAATTAGAGTTACATGTAAAGTTTATTGTTTGCAGTCAGGCAAAGGAAACAGAGCAAAGCAACTTGTGCTTCTGGAGCTGCCTTTGCACTGGGAATTTTGCGACTACATTTCTGAAAGGCACGTCAGACACTCAGCTTTCTGGATGCTTTGCCAGCCTTAAATAATTTCACCCCCCCCGAATTACTTCATTTCAGCCTTTCTCCATCCATCAGCTGCTCCACGTTTCCAGTGCACCCCCAGATGCACATCCACCTCGCAGTGCATACACGAAAATGAATTGGGTTTTAATATGAGCAGGGGGAAGTACTATAAAACCAAACAAGATTACCTTACGGGAATCAAATCAGATTACATCTCAGCTCCCCAAGTCGATGGGAGAATGGAGGGACGGGCTGTATTAATTGAAAAAGATGATTTTCAGACGTGCATTCCTGTCTATGTAAAGGCTGGTAGCAGCCATTTGCCGAGGTCACTGTCGAGCTCGCTGCTGAGCTTGGGAGGGGAGGTGCAGCTTTGAAAGGTGAAAAACTCTCTCTTTTGGGCTTGGTTTGCAGAGGAGCTGCTGCCACAGCGTTCTGGTGGTGGGATGTCTTCTGCAGAGCACCTTCAACCCTTTTGCTGCAGTGAGGTTTGGGCTGGGGTTTTAGAGAGTGTCGACACCACTCCAGAGTGCTGCCTTTACAAGAGCCAGAACTGGAGCCTGGTGCTCAGACCTTTCCAGCACTTCTAGATTTTGCAGATGAAATGAAAGAAAAGCTCTGATACAAAGCCCAGATCGACTCCCTGAGCTCTCTTCAAGAAGCACGGGCACCGAGGTAAATTTGCAGGGGAATGAGAATCCCTAATCCTGCAAACCCTTAACCCTGATATCTCTCCAGCCTCCTCAGTAAAAGAAAATCATGTAAATTTTGCATTATTTCCTGTCAGAACAAAGATAGGATGGACCTCCATCCTCCTGGATAAACCTGGATTTTCCTGGCAAGGGAAAATCAAAGCACAGAGAGAGAGAGGACTTTTTACCAAGAATCCTCCCTCAAATCAGCCTGAAAGCCCATTTAGCTGCCTGTTACATTTTCTTTTGACAAAGAAAAAAGTAATAATCATCCCCAGCTGTGACCCTAGCAATAAACACATTCCTATTGTCATTCTCAGGCCATAAACCCCCAGTTTCTCTGCTGGAAACAAAGAATCGCTCAGGTGCCAAGCACGAAGGGCTGTTATTTGTACAAAAACTGCACTTTTAGGGGAAGTTCACAGTCACTCTAAGAAGTCCATGTGCTTTCAAGCAGTGTGAATCCACTGTTCCCAGCAGTCTGTACATCATCCAGTTTATGTTGACTTCTCTGCAGCTACAGAAGACACAGAGTTTAAAATATTGCTGTGTTCTTCCAATTCAATTTACCATCCTCTGCCTTAGATGGCTCACCTGCTGTGGACCTAATTCTACTTCCAGTTATACAAGAGTAAACCAGCAGGAGAAACTCTCCCCAAGCCTGAGTTACACTGGAGGGAGGGAAAAAAATCTGTACAGGTTCCCTTTGTTGCAGGGATTGTACAATAGCACCAATTCTCTTAAGATCTAAAGAAAGGAGTTCCAAGAAACCTCGACAATAATACACATTTTTTCTACGACTTCAGCTAAAAGTATTGGTCTACTGAGCCCTAAAGGGGACTTACACAGGGGCTTATGGAAATTTATTAGGTATTTCATTATTCATTCCTTTTAATTTTGAAGAATAATAATCATTCTTATGCTAATGCTATTATGACCCAGAATATCAACTGGTTTTAGAGAAAAAAGAATTGTCAGAAAAGAACTAAGAATTGTCTGAAAGGATATGATTTATCTGAAAGTACTCTGTAGATGTCTGTACCTTGGTTGTTTCTCTCAAGTCTTTCAGAATCACTGGAAAGAAGCAAGGATTTGTTGGGGATGATTAATCTCATGTTGAAATAAGTGTCTGCAATAAGTCAAAGGAATCATCTGTTTCTCTGTATTACTCATAGCAAGACATTCAGCTCCAGCTGAGCCATATTCATTAACAGTGCAGATTCCTCACTTTATGGGAGATGTTTAATCATGGGCTTGGAATGCAAGGTTATACTTCTACAGAGGGAAAAATAATTTCTATTTTGAGGTAAAATTTCTATCATTTAAATGCAGGTATTCACATATGTTGTGGTGCTGTTCACCAGCTTTGTTTGCTCATCTTGAAAGTTTTTATGGGGTGATGGGGATGGACACAGTGAACAGAAAAGTGATGCAGAAAACTCTTTGCCAACTCAGAGTTTTATCCATCTCTGCTTACTATGAAAATCATCCTATAAATTATTGCTCTTCCTGTGAACAGTGATTTTTCCATCCAGAAAAATCTGCATCTCTCTGTGGGACAAAATCACAGTTTCACTGGATTTCTACATCTGTGGGGTCTGACTGGAAGGAATGGGCTGCGCAGAATTCACTTTGAACTGCATGCAGCTTATTTACAGTTCACTTATAGCTAATTCCCAGCATCTAAATCCCATTAGAAACCCCCAAATGCAGTATTTCCCATGCTTCTGAGGGCTTGCCCTTGGCTTTCTTCTCTCTTTGCTAAGTGTTGAAAATCCAGAGGAGTGAAAATTATGTTTTCTTTGCTCCTTGTCCATGTGATCCCTGCAGATCCCTGCCCTTTGCACTGTGCTTGACTCTGAGGAAGAGCACACAGCCCTTAAGCTTTAAGCACACTGTCAACAATCATTATGTCTTCTCGACAGGAAAGACAGGTTGGTGAAAAAAAATAAAGAAAAAAGACCAGATTCTCGGAGTACATTTCACGATGCTTTACTTTATCCTCAGGAGTCAGAGATGTTATATAATGCACTGATAAAAGAAGAAAACATTGTGGATGGTTTTGTTGTGGGGTTTTCCCTTTTTTAAATGTTTTTCTGTGCTTGTTACTACAGCCCTGCAGATCTGCCTAGCAGTAATTAGAGGCATCTTTTGTGTGGATTTCTTTGTCTGTCCCGTCTGGCTCTGTGGAACCTGGGCAGGGATCAGGGTGCAGAGCAGAGGGAACAGGAGTTGGCAGGAAGGGCACCCTTCCTCCTGAATACCTCTCCCCACTCTGTGTGTGCTTCAGTATCTCGTGTTCACTGCCTCCTATCCACGGGAAAGACTTTTGTGAGCTGCTCTGCAGCTTTCACTGCTCCATCCACCACCCCAGCTTATTTACAGTTCACTTATAGCTAATTCCCAGCATCCAAATCCCATTAGAAACCCCGAAATTCAGTGTTTTCCATGCTTCTGAGGGCTTGCCTTGACTTCCTCCTCTCTTTGCAAGGTGTTGAAAATCCAGAGGAGCCACCTTGAAAATCCTGACCTTGCCACAGCCCTTGATCACAGCAGGGAAGAGACCTCCAGGGTTTGCTCTGGAAAAGAAAGCTGCAGGAGCCAGTGGTAGATGCTGGTCACCAAATTTTCCCTCGGGGGGGAGCAGAGCATGATAGGAGCCTTGGAAGGTGGTGTGAAAGCAGCAGGAGTGAGGGAAGCAGGGGCAGAGCAGAGGACACTTTGCAGTCCTCAGGAACAGAGGTTGTGCTCTCTTTCCTGCCTGCATTATGCTGAATTTCAAGCTCGAAGGTCCAAAGCAATGAGGACCAGAATTAGCATCTCATTGTGTCCCACAGACCGGCAGCACCTTCCTTTCTTATTTCTTGGGAAAGAAACTGGAGGGCTCTGCAAGTCTGGGGATTATCCCTTCAGCACCCAAAGTCTTTCTGGTGAATCTGCAGCAGCACCTTCTAAACCCTCCTAAAAACCAACTGCTTTTCCATGCCCTGCTGCCCCAAGCTTTTTCTTTTTCTTGAAACTACACCTGGCTGTGTATCCTGTGCCCTCGACAGGGAAAATGGCAGGCACATCTTCCTTTCTCACCAACCCTCCTTCATCCTTCCCCTGCCCTGCTCATTGTGTGCAGTTAATTACCTTTCCTGAGACTCTCTTTAATTCCAGGGGAGGACAAAAGCTGGCTGTGACAATGCAGCACATCCCCAGAAAGGCAGGGAGAGAAAGAAAGAGAGATTCCAGCTTCATAGTGGGTGACAAATCACTCAGTCAGTTCTTGGCTGCCAGCTGATAGGATTATCCTAAATAGGCTTTGTGAGGTTTTCATGCACACACACTCGTTCAAATTAAGTGATAATCTTTTTGATGCTTGAATTAAATAATAATGTGAGGATATCAGGTGCTGATCACTTCAAACCACAACAAATACCAATCTGGTGTCTTATTAATCATTAAAATGAGCCCTGTGAAAAGAGCAGATCCTCAGCTTTTATGAACTGGCATTTCTCCACTGAAATCAGTGGCACTGGAATAATTTTCTGCTGTGGGGAATTTGACCCATTATGTTTTTATATTACTGTTAAATGTTACATCAGGGCTGGCAATGCATCGAGCATTTGTAGGGGAGAGATGTACATAAAATTATCATAATGATGGACTGAATTGGGAACACGTTTCCTTTTCAGCAGTATTTCAGTGGTTTTTTTTACCATTACTCACTCAAAAGTGGAACACACCTTGGACAGGCAGAGGTGCAAAGCACAGCACGGTGCTACAAGAAATATATTCTGTAATTCTGTGGTTCTGTGGCATGTGACTGAGTTCATGACAGTTTTTCTCTCCTGCACCCACACATTTCAGGCAAAGGCAAAATTCCCCCGTGTTTCTCAGCCCAGCTGTGAAGCACGGAAGGATATTACATGCAGAGGCCTCCACTATAAAACAAACTCTTAAAGAGCAAAGGAATAATTTTCTCTTAAGCATTCAGTTTTGGGTTCTAATTATCACAATTTGGCGAGTTATCTAAGTTGTTGTAATGGTCCATATGCACCACATCAGCCTGCAGGAAACATTAATGCCTGAGAGCTGAACTCTTTTATATGGATGCTTGGCCTTTTCACAAGTGCTAAGTAAAATATATTGAAATTATCTCAGTGAGTTTAAGTTACAAGACAGTTCATTACATGTGCCATGTGGCTGACAGCGTGCATCTCATCAGTAACCAGTGCTCAGGTGATGATATAACTTTAATTGGCTCATTAATTCAAATCTTCAGCTGGTACATTTCAAGTCGAATTTTCCTTGACTGGTTCAGGGGCGCAGACTTTCCAAACTGAAAGTAACAATTCTTGCCAGCACAGGAGGGGAAATTTCTTCTATTAATTCAGGAGTTTCCTCTCCTCTCCTCTCCTCTCCTCTCCTCT
>VZRM01003040.1:4048872-4092708 GCA_013397955.1 Grantiella picta | reverse complement strand
TTCATTCCAACAAGCTGTCACCACTATCTCTATTTTGTGAGCCAAAAGAAGCCAACCTGCTCCTCCAGCCCAACCTCTGTAACAGCCCAAAATTCCATCCCACCACTCATTTTGCACATCCAGTGGTTGGACTCAAACCAATCTTGATTCAAGGATGCTCTCCATGAAGGTTTTACTAATGATCCCTGTCTCCCTGCTTTACAATGTATTCTCATTTCTGGTTTGATTTGTCTCGTTTTAATTTGCTCTAAGACTCTTCTGTTTTCCCATTCTTTGCCAAACTGTAAGGATGCCAGAGTTTAAAATTATGTCTTCTGTAGGTACTTAGATATCAGACATAAAGGGATAATATGGTTCATTACATAGTTCCTTTCCTTTTAGTGTTTTAAAATGTTATTAATGTCTAAAATTTTACGGCGCCGATTGCTGGCTCTTTCATCATTTTGTGCCATTAAAAAAAACTGCGAAAATCCCTCAGTTAATTCAGAACACCCATGAATTAATACCGGCAGCCCACTCTGTTTTATTTGGCGCCCTGACTCGCTAGACTGTTGGGTCTGCTCTGAATTCAGTCATGCAAATCACCCACTGGAGCAAGGGGATATCCTTGAGCATCTGCTCCACCCTGATGGAGAGCAGCAGAAAGTGTCACACACTGTCTCCTTACTCAGTGTTTGGGGTTATTAGCTCTGCTGCCCAAACTCTAAAGCTTAACCAGGGTGGTGCTGTCTCTGGGCTAATTAATCCTGTTTCTCTGTGGAGCTAATTAGCTGGGGTGCAGTGATGTGGTGGCTGAGTTATCGCATGAGGTTCTGGTTCTGTCTTGATTTTCTCCAGCTTAGGGATCTCTGTGCCTTCCCTGAGACTGTGATCTAGACACACAACTGAACATGAGGAGCATCCCACTGGAGAAGAGCCTGGATGGACATTAAAGAATTCATCAATTCTTTAATGAATTCTTGAGCATTAATGAGGGCATTAGGGACTGTTCACTCATTATTTCTGAATGTACAGGAAAAGCTTTCTGTGTCAAGATCTTAGATGTTATCCAAACCTCCACGTCCAAATCAGTGGCAAAACTCTATCATCAAAGAGCCCCAAACCAAACTGTAAAGCAAATCATGCAACCACAAAGAAAATCAGGGAAATGAAGTTCTCCACGTCGGTTTTGAGTTTGGATCATTGATTCCAGTCATGCTGATTGCCTGAAGATCATCAAGAGCAGTTGACTGGATGTGGTTTCCTCAGTTCTTCACCCCCAAACACCAGAAGGACATGGATTTACCATTTTCACAACCCTGACATGATACAGATTTGTTCTCTATTGATGTAAAAGAACATTTTGTTCCTGTACTGAAGGAGGAAGTGGCGTAAAATGTGTAAAGTCACTGTGGAATGCTCTGAACTTGCCTCCAACCTGAGGACAAACCTCATCAGAGGCTGCCATTAAATGACAGGAAAAGAAAGGACCATTGAGTGAAAAAACCTCTGCTTTTTTGGAAAATCCCTGCTTTGGCAGCATCCAAAATACACAGAAACTGCCACTGCAAGCTTCCAAACCTCAGGTGACCTGAAGGGATGATGTGTCTGCCCAAAGAAACCTTGCAAATTATGGGACACTCGGCTGTCACTCAGGAGTGACAGCATCTCTGACAGCTGCACAAATCCAGTTCACACCCCCAGTGTGAACACACTTTTCGGCTGCTGTCAGCCCCAGGATTCTGTGGAAAGGTGTATTTTCCTAGTAAATGGAAATGATCTCCCTTGAACTTGTTTGGTTGGGAGAACCCAGCAATGTCATACTGACAGCAGATTGAAAGGAGTTCCCTGATAAAGCTTGGATTAAGAAGGTCATGGCTTACTTGGAGAAATCTACACATGGATAAAAACACAAATTCCATGAAGGAAAATGCAAAATACTTGAGCTAGTTGGAGTAGTCACGTTTCTGTAAGAGTTTGTTTCTTAGTGGGTGCTCTTTGGGGTACACTCTGATGGCAAGAAAACTTTTAATTGATGTTTGGAGAGGAATCTGGGATGATTTGCTTGATGACTTGCTGGGATGACTCATGTCCAGCAGGAAACAAGGCAGTGATAAACTCAAATGAGGCAGTGGGAGGCAACATGCTAAAAGCTCATTATAAACATCATTCTTTTAACCAGTTTTATGGTGCAGAACAGATTCCAGGTTGTTGAAATCACTTTACAGTGAAGGGCAGATAAGGACTAGGGCAGGATGTGCTTTCAGGCAATATCCCCCTCTCTGAATAGAAAATCTGGAGAGTAATTTTTAAAAGAATCTGAGACCCAGAGCAATCCAGTTCTCCTCTACACCTGGCATGCTCTGGAAACTTTGGAAGGAATTCTTCTGCTGGTGGCTCTATGGGGTGTCAGTGTTAGTGTGATATACAGAGAGGTGGAAAATGGAGAAGCTTTTATTTAAAGGGCAAGGAAGAGCCCAACTCCATGAGCACTCTGTGAAGGAAGGGATCCCAAGAATCCTTCTATTTAGTTCCCTGTCTCTCGTACAGATGAAGACCTGGAGTGGCTTGACCTTGTCTGGATGCCAGGTGGCCACCACTGTATGGAAAAGCCAAGGGAATGGGGGAGAAAGTGGAATAGTCCTAATTATGAGCTTTGTTTTCTGAAACAACATGCCTAACATCCTGGGGAGAGCCTGGACATCTCCTGCTGATGGGAACAGATAATATATCTTTCATTTTCCTTTGCACACCCTTTGCTTTTCCTCTATTAAACAGTCTTCCTCTTGGCCCACATGTATTTTTCCATCTGATTTTCTCCCTCTCTGCTCTGCTGACGAAGAGAGTGATGGAGTGGCTTGGTGGGCACCTGGTGTCCAGCAATGCCAACCCAGAAACTGGTTTAATTTCTCCTGGGCTAAACCTCAGCCCCATCCATCTTTGCCCTTGGACTGTGCAGTTTTCTCCCTGATTAACGAAGGTCTGACTCACATTACCTGTTATTTGATAGGCAATGGGAAAAATGCTTATAAGGCGTGATTTACAGAACATATTCGGTGCATCTCCTTGGAGTTTAGATCAGTAATTAGAAAACAGATTCGATTCCTTGATCATGAATGGACAGGAACTACTTCTGCTGGAAAATAAAAACCCTTATTAGAGCAAATAAATCTCATCTATGTTCTGAATTCTGTCTTCATTCCACCATAAATTATGGATTACCTGAGTGGGGATACAAAAAAGATCTACATTTCTGCATAACCAGTTAAGTTGACTCACAGCCTATTCAATTATTTGCCCTTCCTGTTGTAATATATATTTGGAAAATTTTAGAGGGGCCAATTTTATTGATGGTATCTTTTAAAAATCATGGTGTGGGTTTTTTGAAAACAAGGCTTCTTACTGAAGAAACAGTTCAGTAAGGAAAAAAGGAATGACAAAAAGCCTTAGTAGATACCTATAATTTTCTTATTTTTGTGAGAGCTCTGCATTTCTGATTTTCATACACAGACTCTTGATGCACACTGGATAGCTGTGTCCTTGATACTTGCAAAATTAGCAGCAAGATATGCATAGGAAATTCTTAATAAGTATTCATTAGGCAGTCATCACTAGCCAATTATGCTAATGAATCAGAAGAAATAGGAACTGGGAAAGGAGAGACTGCACTTTTAGATTTAGAACTTTTAGAACCTTCTGGAAAATCTGAATTGAAGGGACGTTTTTAGGCATTTTGCAGTGAAACAGAAGTGGAAGAATTGTAGTGATGATGTTTAAGGCAAGTTGCATGAAGTTTTTAGCAAGCAACCAAAACTAAAGCCACCTGTTTGCTTGGGTGAAATAGATTGGAATGTAACACTCAGAAATAGGAGGGATTTTGGGAGTAACAAGATGTTGGTGGTTTTATTTATAGAGGTTTTACTAGGACTTTGTAAAAATAGAAGGAGGTAGAAAAGAAGTGATAGACAAATATAGTGAGAAGAATCCTGCTGCTTTTAGCTATCAAAAACTTACCTTACTAGACTAAATTAAACTCTTAGGTATCCTCAATCATCTGTGAAGAGAGACAGATACTTAAACAGACACTGACTTAGTGATTCATCCCATCTTAAAATATTTGTTTAAGATTTCTGCACAAAAATTCCTTCTAGAGGTACCTAGGAGTGCCTTTCTCTTTGTTTCTCCCCTCTTTTCATTGGCAGTAAAAGGAACTTTATAAACCCGATGAGACACATGTTTAGATTTTGAATAGCTATTAGATTTTAAATGATGTTTGGAGTTTCTCTTCAGACCCGAGCAGGGCTGTGATTCAAGGTCTCAGAAATATTTCAAGTTGTCCTTCTAGTGACGAGGATTTGATTAGAGAAGGCTGGGAATTTCCCAAGTGGATTTTTCTTCCTCTTCAGAAAATGCTGATGCATAAAGGAGAACATGGTTCACAACCAAAAAAAAAACCCCAAAAAAACCCCCAAAGGGAATATTATAAGGATGCTATATAAATAGAGAATATATCGTCTTAGAGATTTATGCCACAGACACTTGTTACCAGTGCCACTGTGGGAAGAACTTCCTCAAAACCCAGACAAAATATTCCATAGTTTTCACAGCAGGACAAACAAACAAACAAAAAAAAGCACCACCAAAAAAAACCCCAGAAAATAAAAAACCCTAAACGAAAACAACAAAAAAACCCCACAAAAACAAAAAAAGCCAAACCCCAAAAATCCCAAACAAACAAAAAAAAACCCAACCCAAGCAAACCTCCCCCAAAAAAACCCCAACCCAACCTAAATCAAAACTCCCACAAACAAAAACCCAACAAAACCCAGCAAAAAAAACCAAAAACATAAACAAGCAGAGTAGCCTAAAAGTATCCATAATACAGAAAAATAATGTGGAGCCAAAGATCCTGGAGAAAACTGGACATGTTCAGTCAGGAAAATCATCTTCACAGTTTTCTAATAGAATAACCATGAAGAATTTTTTATATTACTTGGAAAAAAAACCTCTTTATTTTTAATCTTTGCAGGCTCTGTTGAGCATTTCACAATCTGCAATTTTGCTCCATTATCTGTCTGAACAATTTAGGGGAAATGGCTATTTTTATCGAGCGATTTTCAAAGGAATATATATATATTATTTCAACCATATCTAGGATGTGTTTATTGCTTAGATGAACAAGCTTTCAGCCTCCCTGGTAAAATCACTTCAAATAGCATGTTTGAGGATGGCAGGTCTTTACCAGCTGACGTAAATCAGAAAGGAAAATAAAAGATATAAAGATCTGTCAATGCAATGGAGGGGTAAATAAAAATCCTTATTTTACATAATCATATGGCTGAATAAATGACAGCATGGCCTGGACAGCACAAAACAGCATAATAGTACCCCAATTTCTGTTCCAATATTATATCTTTATTTTTATTTTTAGACACAGCTAATGGTTTAATCTGAATGCATAATAAACAGGAAAAAGTAGAACTTCTTTCAGGCTATTTCTGAAAATTATGGAAAATAGATTCTTCAAGTAAGGTTTATTTTGCCAGGTAGAGTAAAAAATGGGATGAAATTAATTTAGGAGGGTGTGTGTAGCTCTGACATGGAAACTTTCCATCAAAATTTCAGCAACTGGTCAAGATTAATCAAGGATTAATCAACAAAAACGGACTCTGTGATCTGTACCCAAATCTGTGAGCAGTGGTTTATATCAGAAGGGAATCAGCAATGAAGGATTTGTCAAGAAAAAAAAAAATTAATCCAACACCTCGAGTGTAAACAATGCAATTCAGATGTCACTTCCCTGCTCTGTGACAGATTCTCTGTGGATTTGAAGGTTTGTCACACAGGTCCAGCCTTTGGAAGGATTTTTAGGTAGGACTCACCACCACGATGTTTGGGTGAGATTCACTTCACAAAGATCTCAGTGTAACGCCTCACACAGGAAAACTTACATAGACAACAAACCCTATAAAAAGCGACATTTACAGAGGAATATTTCAGTTCCAGGAGGTGGAATTACTGCCTGAGCACTGACACAGAGCCTCAAGCCTGATTCCCAGGGACACTCAGACATCCCAGGGCTGATGGATCTCATACTGTCCCCTTCTGTAGGGCAGCTGAAGGACAGCCTGAGGATGACACAACGTTTGAAATTGCACCAGATATTCACATTTAAGCATCTAAATCATCTCTTAAATTGACACATATGGGTTAAGGACCTAAATATTTCTAAAGGTTTGGGTTTTAGGGCTTGATTCAGTTGGGCAAGCAAGGTTTGAGATGCTGGTCTTTTATAGGGTGAACTTACTAACTCCTGGCATCATTTCACTTCAGTGACACAAAAAATGTGTCCTTACGTGCAGATAATAGTATTTAACTTGAATAAAAATTATGATCAGAGTCTTGATACAATGATCATTCTTCAATTCAATTGTAGCAGATTGCCTCTTCAGCCCTTCCTTTTAAAATATTTTTCAGCTTGCAGGAAAAAAAGGCCAGAAAGGATTGACAATTTTCACATTTCTTTTTTCACTAATGAACAAGGAAAAAAAAAAAAAAGGCAAGAAAATCCTTTAAGGAATCATCATACTTCCATCAGAAAAGACCAAAAAGCTTGGACAGACTGATGATGACTGACTGATTATCCCTGAGATCCACAGTCAGTTTTCTTTTTGACATTTTAAAAAATCCACTACTCAGGTATTTTTCTTTTGTAAATAATAAAAAAAAAATTTATGGAATATACTTTTCTTCCAGACTTTTTATTCACCACCTCTGAGAACGCCAGGGGAATCTGCAAAGAAGAGGACGAGTTGTTCAATTGAACAAGATGAAGAGCTCCAAATATTCCTTTTCCCCTTATCAGACATTAACCAATTCATGGTACCCTGATG
Source organism: Grantiella picta (assembly GCA_013397955.1). Classification (NCBI taxonomy): domain Eukaryota; kingdom Metazoa; phylum Chordata; class Aves; order Passeriformes; family Meliphagidae; genus Grantiella; species Grantiella picta. Next base: position 4,085,836 of record VZRM01003040.1, on the reverse strand, counting down.
CTCTCCACCATCATGAAAAACTGGAAATAAATTCCACTGAGAATGGTGGAAGTCACAACATTCTCACTAAAGTCACAGTAATCTCATGTTAAAATCAATATTCTTCTTTTGTTAATGGCAGGTTGCTTTTAAACGAGATTCACAGCAAAAACCCTGCTTGCAGATTTGCTGAATATTTGACAGCAAACATCCAGGTTGTTTTCCTTGGCTAAGAAATTCCTCCTGCAGATGTGGCTCTGGGTATTTCACCTACCCACAACCACTTTCCAGAACACTCCTGTGGAGGCATAAATTGCTTTCCCCCCTCTTATTTCAATATTTCATCCAAGGAACTATGCCAGCTCCTAAGAGAGATGTTATCAGTTTTCCAGGATTCCTCGGAGGATTGTTGAATGACTTTACCATAGTTATTCCCAAGTTCATGTTTGGCTCACGGAGAGCTGTGCAATCCACCTCTGGCTATAAATTATTCAGGATTTCTTTATTGCTTCATCAGGTCAATGTGAGAGCACCAGTGGGTATAGGTTGGCTGCACCCAGTTTGTTCAGAGCTGTATTAAAAACAATATTTCAGTGGTAAACCATCCCAGGACTTCCACAACATCACCTCTACACTCCATCAGTAGCAACAAATGCAAAGCTCTGTAATTAATGTTATGGGGGAAGTTTGGAGATGCAAAATTTAATTACCTGCACTAAAATTAGCTGGGAAATCAGGTTAATTACCCTATTTTAAGGTGCCGCAGAGAATAAAATGGCAATGATGGCTAAAAGGCAGAGCTGAAAATGAAAAATAAAGTTTTATTTTTAAACCTAAATTTTTATTCTTTCTAAATTTAAATTAAATATTTATTATTTTAAATTTAGCTTAAATTTAAACAGGTGTGTTTCTTGGCCAAGTTCTGGTTCACATACTTTGTGAAGGTCATTCCAGCTCCNNNTTTGTGAAGGTCATTCCAGCTCCACTGTGAGCTTTCACTTCCTGCTGGGAAAAAAGTTTATTTTTCTTAGTATTTGATATTGGTTTTAGAACAATTTAACTCAGGTACCGCAAGTGATTTGGAAGCTAAGTAGTGATAAACTTCATGGGGTTTTTTTTCCCCCAGTTTTATCTTCATTAAGGACAAACCAAGCAGTTTCTCCTCCATATAATTTATTTTCTTTTCCAGCAATAAGACTGAAATCTCACTTATTTGGCCCAAGTTACACCCCCACCAAAAAAACCCCAACCACAGAAAAACCTAGCATTTCCTGCCTATTGACCTACAAGTGNTAAACCATCCCAGGACTTCCACAACATCACCTCTACACTCCATCAGTAGCAACAAATGCAAAGCTCTGTAATTAATGTTATGGGGGAAGTTTGGAGATGCAAAATTTAATTACCTGCACTAAAATTAGCTGGGAAATCAGGTTAATTACCCTATTTTAAGGTGCCGCAGAGAATAAAATGGCAATGATGGCTAAAAGGCAGAGCTGTAACTGAAAAATAAAGTTTTATTTTTAAACTTAAATTTTTATTCTTTCTAAATTTAAATTAAATATTTATTATTTTAAATTTAGCTTAAATTTAAACAGGTGTGTTTCTTGGCCAAGTTCTGGTTCACATACTTTGTGAAGGTCATTCCAGCTCCACTGTGAGCTTTCACTTCCTGCTGGGAAAAAAGTTTATTTTTCTTAGTATTTGATATTGGTTTTAGAACAATTTAACTCAGGTACCGCAAGTGATTTGGAAGCTAAGTAGTGATAAACTTCATGGGGTTTTTTTTCCCCCAGTTTTATCTTCATTAAGGACAAACCAAGCAGTTTCTCCTCCATATAATTTATTTTCTTTTCCAGCAATAAGACTGAAATCTCACTTATTTGGCCCAAGTTACACCCCCACCAAAAAAACCCCAACCACAGAAAAACCTAGCATTTCCTGCCTATTGACCTACAAGTGAAGCAGAAAAGAAAAAAAAAAGAAAAAAAAATATGAAAAATCAACCAACCAGCCAACCAAAAAACCCCAACAAAAACCCCAAACAAACAAAAACAAAACAAAAAACCTCAAACAAAACCAAAAACAAAACAAAAAACCAACAAATCAAACAAACAACCAAACCGAAAAACCCCAAAAAAAGCCCCCCCAAACCAAATAGTGCTTCTGACCTATTGTTTCTGATCTATAATGTGTCAGTGTTCACTATTCCTATAATTTGGGGAAATTACCACAGCAGGGAACACACTTCTTCTACAGGCAAGAAAAGAAAAATTAACATTTTGAAGTTACGGAGAAAGAAATCCACAAAATCTTTCTTTACATTTTCTTTTCACATATCAGAGTTCTTGAATTTTAGCCATAATGCAAATCCCACATCTTCATAAACTTGCTGTAAAGCACTGAGACACACGAGTACAAGAGTCAAATTAAAAAGCAGTTCTATTGATTAGTGATTAAGAAATTTAATTAGGAAGGGAGAACTCCCTTTATTTGCCCTTCCATATTTACAAGTCATAAGAGGAAGTACTAAGAGCTGCAAAAATCCAGATTATTTAAAGGCTAAGGGATGCTCTTCCATGCAGAAAAAAGGTGGTGTCAGGATGATTAATAAGCTGACATGTAAGAAATGAGCTCTTCACTGCTCAGTTGTCTTTATAGCCAGGTATTTACCCTTCAGCAGGCACTTCCAGGCTGCCACAAATCTTGAGTAGCAGCAGAGGAGATGTTGAAGGAAGTGATCGATGTGTTCGGAAGTCTCAAGTGGTGCTCATTGCTGACAGGCTCCTGTGCACTGCTCCAGCTGAAAGGGAAGAGAGGGAAAAAAAAGCAATTTTGATGTTGTAAATAAATTTTGTTTACTTGGCTCGCTCGCTTTTTCCCATTGAGGTTTTATTCGTTAATTTAAAAGGAGAGCGGATCTCTGAAATGACCCAAGGACTGGAATATCCTGGAAAATAGCTGATCTGTGCATGGTGAAAATAGGAATCCACGTGATTATAAGAGACAATTCTTATTGCTGTGCAAATACAGCCCTAATAGACTACTCTACAGTGTCACCAGCAATGGATGTGGAAATTGTACTCTGAGATTACAATGACAAAAAGGAGTTTGCTTTTCAGAAGAGAATGCCTTGATCATGCTTAAATTAAATTACTTCAAATTACCTCATCATATCTACCTGTAGCTAAACACAAGGTAGAAAAGATTTTTTCTCTTTTTAGAAACTGTGTTGTTGAAAATGAAAAATTATTACCTGTCTCAAACCTTCCTTTTGCTTTTATTTTTTTTAATTTTTATTTTTCCCAAAAGATCATTAGCTGCTTGGCACAAGTGCAGGCGTATGAATATATCTCCCAGCGATAGCTTTTACAAACCTGATGACACATTTCAGAGGAGAAAGCTTTCCTCTTAACTGTAATAACTCGTGTTAGCAGCCTTAGTGAAGGAGTGGAGATGGTGTTCAAAATTATAATCAATGACTCGAGGGAGGGCTGCAAATTACTCTGCCACATTACAGGAAAATCGAAACTCAAACAGCAAACCTTCCACAATAATGGGTGTGTAAACAGGAGATAGGGAATGAAATCCAGGGATTCTGGCTGCCCCTGTCCACCCAGCAAAGACATCCCACCAGAGAGAGGAAATCACAGATACATGATGGGAAGGTAAGACTTTAATAACACTTTTAAAGAAAAAGGCTGCTGGAATTTGTCAGGGTGGCCAATGGAGTGATCACTGAGGGTAAAGACATTTAAATTCAGAGGCCCCAGAACAATGTCCATGTTTGTAAACATCTGCTAAAGGTGCACATCTGCCAAGCACACTGCAGGCAGGAGGTTAGGAAAGGAGAGCAGAGTTTACCCAAAGCAAGAAATATTAATCCTTCCTAACGATCTTCCTGTAATTCAGATATTCTGCCTTACCCTACAAGGCTCATTAATTATTTCTTTTAAAAACCTGGTGTGTGCCTTGCTTTAAATCCCCACCTGTTACATCCCTCGGCCTCTGCTCAGGATCAGCATCAATTATGCGATGTCTTCTTTGACCCAAAAATCCCTCCAGGCTTTGGATGTCCTCCTTATTATGCAGCTGCACACCAAGGATATCCAGATGAAGATTGATTTAGGCCTATTTTCCCCTTCTGCCGGCAGCCCCCATTAACAGCTACCCAGGCAGCCCTTGAAACTCAGAATAAAGGACAGCAGACAGCCTTTGCTGCCCTGCTGAAGCACTGGGGTGCAGCTCACTGCAGATGCACCAGTCTTACACCATTATTGTCTGGAGAGTGAAATGCTCATGTCTCCCCAGGCACCCTGGAGCCTTTCTTAAGACATCTGTCTTTTAGATAAGAGAAAAATGAGATTATTTCAATTCCGCATGCAAAGCTCCGAGAAAGAGTTTAGAGGCAGAGGAGCATAAATAAAAGATTATTAAAACTTATAAAAATCTGCATAAATAAAATTCATCCACTAAACAATGGGCTTGGCTCTGACCCAGAGGATCAGCCTCTTTCTTCCTGCAGAGGAGAAAAGGGCTGTCAGAAAGTTTATTCAGCTCACCTAATTGATGTCTGGTCTTCAAGCAATACCCTCATCCCTGCCTCTATTGAATAAATCATGATCTGAGGCCATGGCTGTCCTCATATGTCCATTTACACAAAAAATCAATATCTGGAGAATTCCTGGTCATATTGCAAACCTCCAGCAAAAGTCTTAGATGTATTATGTTTATAATGATCTAAATTATAACTGTGCAAACATCTCTAATAATAAATCAAGCAGCCAGATCAGTGACCAAGGCCCTACCTTGCAAATATACTAAATGTGAGCCCTCTGCCTACCATAGCTCAGCCCAAATCAATTTATCCTCCCCAGGAATTCCCAGGCATGGTGCAGAAGTTCACAAGGCATTCCCAGTTATCCATAGATCCCCTTTGGAAAGCTGAGAGGATTTTCATGGAGCAGAGCTAGCAAATGCCCTCTGGCCCATCTGTTATTGATGTGGTTCTCCCGTGGAGCCTCAGGAGTGCTGATTGCTATCAGTGGTCTGGAAGGAGCCAACAAACAGGACAGCAGAAAACAAAGGTTGCTTCTGCCAAGCACAGAGATTGGCAGGGCTCTGGCTTTGGCTGGAGAAATCACAGATCCATGTGAATGTTTTATTTCTCAGAGGCTAACACAGAAGATTTTACATTTGGAAAACGCTGTGCAATAAAAGCCATACTAAAAATCATCTGCCATGTGAGCACAGGAAGAAGACTCACAGAGCAGGCTTGGGTTTGGATACTTGCAGTAGAGATAATACCAGACAGAATAATTAATTGGGAATTACAGCAGTTTGGGGAAGAATGACCCTCTCTGTCCAGCTCTGAGGATCATGGAGTGGTTTGGGTTGGGAGAAAACTTAAAATTGATCTCATCCCACCCATGGCAGGGACACCTTGCACTGTCCCAGGTTGCTCCAAGCCCTGTCCAGACTGGCCTTGGACACTTCCAGGGATCCAGGGGCAGCCACAGCTTCTCTGGGCACTCTGTGCCAGGGCCTGCCCACCCTCACAGGGAACAACTCCTTCCCAATATCCCATCTAAATCTCCCCTCTCTGTCAGTTTAAAGCCATTCCCCCTTGTCCTACTACATCCCCGAATTCCCTCAGTTTGGGGATGAATGACTCTCTGGCTCTCAGGAGTCACAAGATGCCCTGATGCTCTTCCACAGATAAAATAAACTCATTCCAGGCACCACTTGCAAAACCTGACCATTTAATGCAACTCCGAGGCCAAGGGTGTCAGCTCTGGAGAGCTGATGCCCCAGTCACCATTTTCAGTGTCACACACAAAAGGAAGGCCCAGAGTTGTTAATGAAAGTAAGAGATCACGATTTGTCATGCACCACATCTAAAAATAGGAGGCTTTTCAACAGCACAAAGCCTCCAGTGCTGTCTGGTGATTCACTGGTGTGGTCAGAAGTGATGAGTTTACTTCTTCCTAAATGGTGATTTACTGGAGTTCCTATTGTTGTCCTAATTCTACCACTGCAGTCAGTGATGTCACCACTAACTTCCTACTCATAAATCAAAAATCAGAAGGCTTTTTAGATCATCTGCTTTTATTTCCTGTGGAGCAGAGTCCAGGGATTTCTCTAGCTGGTTCTCCGACAGATTTCTATTTAACAATTCATAAAGAGCAGTCTGTACCAGAATATTTCATTTAGGTACCCCAATAAGACTTTCCTTTATGGCGAATTTCTCACGTTTTGTTTTAAAACAGTTAGACAATGGAAACCTCTTGGAATTCAGATGACAACAAATTTTTGGGTTGTGTTTCACGGGACAATCATGACCTGGAGTAAGTGCTGAAGACCAAGTGGGAAAAATATGCTTTCTAAAACATCACTAAAAACTTCTCTAAACAGCTCAGTCCTGCCTTAAATACATGTCAGGTCCAACCTGTCTCTTGGCCACTGAGTACTGATGATGAAATATTTGATTTCCCATCTTTTCACTCAAGAAAGTGTTTTTTTTTCAGTGAACTTGACACCCTCTGCATCAGAGATAAAAAATCCATAATGATTAAAACATACCTGAATGTCTAAAATGCTCTGTAGTTCCTTGCAAGTAGCCAATTGATGCCCCTGTGTGTGCAAACAATAAAATTATTCCTGCTTCTGGGCCTTGTTCATTTAATAGTAAGTTGTCACTTGTTCATTATTTTTACATCAAGTTATCCTTTTTTCTTTTTTTTTATATTAAACATGCATTGTAACTACGTTTTCCTCTTCAATCACCAGGAAATCTAACATTTAATATTTACAGAAGGTTATAAATTATTTTAGAGCTATTTTGTACTCAGCACAAATTTGTCTTGTACATCCCACCAAGGAATAATTTAATATTTGACTTGCAGATGTCACTGAAGTCTGTATTAAAAACTAAACAAATCCCAAAATTTGAATCTTTCCTCAGAGAACATGAGGCAGGAAATGTATTTTTTGTGTGTGTGTGTAATGCAAAAACATTAGAGATTGCATACTGAGTCACTTCTTGGATATAAAACATCCTCCTGCTCATTCTGGGTCTCCTGGGTTTGATTTTTTAACATAATTTGAAAAGCTTAAGGCTGTAATAAACATTTTACAACATTATATCCTCGCAGATTCTGAGAAGGGAATTTGTGACAATGCATTCAACCTGCAGATAGTCCTGCAAGGGAAAACAGGTGAGTAGATTATGGAAAAGAGAAAAATAACAAGAGGGCTTTTTTTCCCCTCACTTTCAGCTCACTGATTCTCAGTATTTAATTTTTTTTTTCTTAATCAACAAAAGAGATTTCAAGCTCGGGAGCTGTCAGAAGTGCTGTCATGTTCTGTATGACACAATAACAGGCACAATATAGAAAGAATGGCTGCTAGCTTTCTTCCAAATCCTTTAAGTGAACTATTTGAGGTCAGGATACATTTCCAAACATTCCTGATGAACTTCTTAACAACACATTTTCCCCTCACTGTTCAAAGATGACAAATGGAAAATGGAATGGGGAAGAAGCCAGTGGAGATCATCCAAACTCAGGGTGTTTTATACCTCTTGTTTGTCAGATGTCTTTTATTTCCACCTCTGCATTACACAATAATTCAGTTTTGATAAGGCTTTTGTTTGCTACATTTGCTTGATCCAAGAATAGGAAATTCAGCATTAGCTTATGCTTAGAGTTTTTATCTCTTCTTTACATTTGAAGCTGAGCATTAACTAAAAATCATCTAGACATCATATATTGTAATAAATTGGGATTTTTGGTTTTTTTATCACAGTAGTGTAACTGAGATATTTTTAAATTATCTGATCTTTTAATTATTTCCATCCTCTCTTCCTCCCTCGAAATATATTTCGATACATATTTATTATCTTTGAAAACCTTGGCCAGGAAATCAAATAATAAGAATAACAATATAAGCCAGAGACAGGGAGTTGTTAATGCTGATAAGAGCCAGGAGGATTGATAATTGTCATCAGAGAGTAACTAAGCAAAGGCAGGAAAAAAAATCAATGGATCTAAGCAATTTTCCAAGAAAATCTTGCTTTAAAATGTGGTGAGAAATAAGGGTGGGGAAATAACCTTGTTGTTGAATGTACTCTTGCCTCTAAAGATGCATGAATAAAACACCTCTTGATAATTCAGCTCCTTAACACTGACATTTTAAACTATTCCTGCTAAGATTTTAAAAGATAAGTAAATAATTCTCCTGTGTTGAACCTTGTGCTATTCAAATAAAGCTTTGTTTTGGGGCTGGAACTCCTGAAAAGGCAGGGGAGGTACAATCGCACAGGAGGTACAAAGGGTCTGAGATTGTTCTTAATAAAATATGCATATTTAATTTTTTATTTCTTTTACTCTGTCCCAGTAAAAAAAAAACTGCAATGACAATATTTTGCTTGTTTGGTGAAGCTAATCTTAAATTACATTCCATGATCTTTTACTTCATAACTTCAGAGCAGGAGAGAACACAGATGTTGGCATTCCTGACACTGAAAATGGAGCTTTTAAAAACAAGTCTAAAATTCTACCCTCTTAGTGAAGTAAATTCATGGCGCCCCACATTGTTGGTTCCATAGCTGCACTCCAAGTCCATGACAGAGTTTATTTTAAAGTGACGTTTTTAAAAATATAGATACATTTGGAAAAGCGTTTTTATAAATGCATGAGTTTGGAAAAGCATTTTTTGAAGTGTTTCTTCATGTAAGATATTTTAATTAGTACAGAAACATCTTCCATGTTCCCATTCATGCTTTCCCAGGTATTTTGTCTTCTGACTCTCCCAGACTCCTGAACATCTGTGTAGGGAATGTGTGAAGACCTCCTTTTCCTGAACTGAGATCCAAATTATCCTAAAATCAGTGACTGTGAAGGACTAAATTTGGTCCTTAATGAGAAAATCCATTAAAAATAGTTTTCTAACTCAGACACGATTGGCATCTCAGTGTATCTTCACAGGCAGGATTTCAATTAAACCATCTTGAGGGACTTCAAACCATCTTGAGGGACCTTAAAGCATCTTGGGGGACCTTCCCCAGAGCCTCAGAGTGGCTGGGGTTGGAAGGAACCTCTGGAAATCATCCAGTCCAACCTCCCTGCTAATGTGGGATCACCTGGAGCAGTTTGCACAGGATCACATCCCTGTGATATCTCCTCTTCCTAAAAATCACCTCTTCAAACAAGGAATCTCAGGAGTGAGGCAAGAATTAGGAAACTAATTTGGCACCACAGAGCTGTACAGTGAAGTCAACCATGGAAGGAATCACTCCTGATCATCTTTGCTCTCCCCAAGCACAGACAACCCAAAGGAAAAAAAAAAGAAAAAAGTGCTGGTAATTTATGTGCAGAAACAACCCATTAGATGTAAGTGAAGGTGGTAGTAAAACTCACAGACTACAAACCCAGCAGTCTTTTTATTTTTGCTGTAAGATAGATGTTCCTAATTTTCCACCTGTGTGGGTTTCTAATGGATTTACTCTGCCTCGAAGCAGCTGTTCCAAAGGCATGGCTGAGAGGAGAACCCTGAACCTCAGGCTGCCTTTTCACCGTGTTATTCCCCTGCCTTGTGCAGCTTCTGACTGGGATGGAGTTCATTTTCCTCACAATAGCTACTAGAGGCTGTGTTTCCCATTTGTGCTGAAATGTCAGAACATCAGGGAAGCGCTGATTTTAACCAAATAATGCTTTCATCTGAGTCGGGTTTATTCCCCCAAGACAGACAATGTTCCTGAAAGGAATCTGCCCACCAGGATTAGGAAATGGGCAGCAGGAATTAGAGTGTTTTGAAGAGAAAATGGATATATTTACTCACAGTAATTCTACTCACAGCCCTTCAGTGGTCAGGGAGTGCAGATTTGACGCTGTCCTTGCTGTCCCACTGGAAGGTGTCCCTGCCCATGGCAGGTGGTTGGAATGATCTTTAAGGGTATGGAGATGATCTTTTAGGGTATGGAGATGATTGTTAGGTCCCTTCCCACCCAAACCATTCTGTGATCTGTGGTTTTTGGATACCTCAGACACACTGGGTCCCCTAGAGAAGGCCAAGCTGGAGCAGCTGTCGCTCAAGTCAGCTGTGAGTGTGGATAAATCCACAGATGTGGGGAGACTGAGGCTCACAGATCGTTTTAATCAGCAGGTTGAATCCTGACGACAGCCCTGGAGAAGATTGCTGGAATGACAATACAAATGGCTTTGTTTTCCTCCTCTGCACTGGAGCAGGGGCACCGCTGGCCATTGGTTTTGTCACTAAGGCAACTACAGGCAGGGAGGGAGAAGGAAGGGTTTTGAAGAGCAATTTTCCTCTGGCAGCTCTGCAGCAGCTTCCCTAACTCAGAAATCCTCGCTTTCCTGGGAGCACAGGAATGCCTAGTTTGCTGCACGGGAAATTATTTACCCCTGCAGTATTAAAAGAGCAGACAGGGGCTGTGGGAGGTAGAAGGGGTGAAGCTCTGGCTGCAGTGTGGTCTGTGCTCCGTTTCCCAGCCCTGGCATGTGTTTCATGGACAAAAATCAGTTTAAAGCCAGGCAAGATGCCTCCCTCCCACCTCCCCCACCCACTCCCCGAGTGTAACACAAACCAGAAGCTTTACAAGGAGCCAGAATGAGGGAATCAATTACATCTCTGTCTCTTAGGAAGAAGCAGAGCCTATAATGCAGATGTTTTTACAGCTGGCAGGACTGCTGAGGATTTAATGCTTTAGGATAATTGATCCCTAGCATAGTTGTTTTTACAGATGAAGGAGGGGGAAAGGGTTTGGGGGGAGGGAAGGGGAAGAGAGTGATAAATGTTTGCGGAAAAGATGTGAGCTGCCGTTCTATGCATTTCCCTTTGACAAGCCATGGCACTTAAAAATAATATTTAACAGAGACACTTTGGAGAGACTCAGCACACAAACCAGCAGCAATTCCAGCCCTTGCTGAGCCCTCCCTGCCTCTGGAGCTGCTGCCATGCCCTATGTGCACAGTGCTTCTCTTCTTGCATAAATATTTGGCTTTGCTCACACCAAGTGACCACAGGATAGAGGAGAACAGGCTGAAATACAACCCTCAGCTTTGTTTACTGCACTGCTGCTCAGTTCTCCCCTCTAACTGCATTATCCACGCTGCCAGAGCATCAGGTTTGCTAGTGATGCCCTCAGTGTGGTGTCAAACCTCGACACTCCTTGCCCCCACTATCTCATGATGAGGCAGCCAGCAGCCAACCTCGGTGTTTGGGAGGTCAGGGTGTGTTATTGATCTATCAGGATCGTATCAGAGTCCAGCTAAAACAGGCAAATCCCAGTCCCAGGATGCTGACAAATGGTTTTCTTTCTGCTACATGCATAATATTTAGGAGTGACTGTAGGGACAGTAAAAAACCCCAGCTGATCATCTATTATTATCCCTACAAACCTTAATTGATGAAATAGTTCTAAGAGCTAAATAAGCAGAGGACGAGTGAGATAGGGAAATTCTTTGCTGCTGCCTAAAATCAAAACCCAAAACTTGCAACAATGTTTAAAAATAAGATAAAAACCAGGTGTTTAATGGAAGTTTCCAGGTGCCCCCGTGGCTGTGGGCACACCCAGCATCAGATTTCTACAGTTTTTATAAGTTTTACAAATTATCATATTTAACAACTATTGTCCAATTAGAAGAGCAGTTGGTTAGGTAATTTCCTCCCAGATTCTACCCCACTGGAGTTGGTCCAGGGGCTTCTTTGCCACGTTTACTGTGTCCTCTGAGATTCTGGTTGGAGAACAAAATGTCCTTGTTGGAGGTTCTCTTCTTGAAAACAAGACTAAACTATTTCAGCAATGTGTTAGAAGGTTAGCTTAGTGTTCTGAAAAGGAGGGGAAAAGGGTAGGGAAAACACTAGAAGCTACAACCAGGTATTAGTAGTCTACAAAGCTACAAATATATGAAAAATGTGCAGAAAGCAAAAATCTTTAGGCATCACTACCTCCAGGATTTCTTGAAACACAACGAGGAGTGGGAACTCCATGTCTAAACAGAAGTGCCAGTCCTAAATGAAATGCCCCAGGACTCCCAGTGTGTCCCCAGTGTGAAGGGACAGTTTTGCTGCAGGTCCTGTGTCACACTCATAAACCCTGGACAGCTCTGTGGGTGATGATGACACAAGACTCATTGTTTGCCAAGAGAACCCAGCTCTGGAATTCTAATAAATAGATTCCAAATTAGAATAAATAAATAAATAAATACAAGAACCAGTATTCCTGTACTGTTCGGTTAGTCACAGTGGTTCTGTCTTGCCTCAAAATCCAGGTTTATGGATTTTTATTTTATTTTTAATATTTTTATTTAAATAAATATTTAAATGTGTCTGCTGGATTTAATTGATTATACATAAAAGTAGTAATTGTTACTGCCTTAATTGATGCATAACAAGAAATAAAAAATAGATTTAGTACTTTCTTCTGTCCCTGCACAGTTATGATTTAGAATATTGATCCGGTATAATCACTTTTTATTTTTAAATCTATCTTGACACTTATACTTACTCATATCCTCAGAACTGCTTGGCATGGATGTTTCTTTGCTAATGATGTCAAACTCAGAGTAGCTTCCACCAAAATACATCATCTAATTTTGGATACCATTCAGAAAAGTGGAGGTTATTTTAAATCCAAAGAGACTCACATTTGCTCGTGGAGTCGGTGGGTGAGATCTGCAGGTAGTGTAAATATTCCCAACGATTTTACCTGCATTCAGTGGCATTTTTTAGATTTATTCCTAAATAATCAGGTGTGAGATCAGGATGCCTGATATTTTCTACCGTTGCTAACACATCTCCAGGGCAGAAATTCAGGTGTTGCTGATATCAGAGTTTTTCAGAACGTGTGTGGATGTGTGTGTGGAGATGATTTCTGCAAACACTGTCCAAATCTGTGACCTCTGTACAAACATGGTGGCCTAGTGATGTTCTCATCTGCATCTTCTTTGTCTTAAAGAGAAGGGAAGAAACACAAGATGATTTAAATTTAAGCTTTTTGATAACCCTTAATCATGGAAAGGAAATGTGATGTGGACCAAGATACCCGCATTATCCGTGAGCAATTTACTGCTTAATTTGTCTTTGTTGTCTGAAGAAGGTAAGAAAAATTTTCTATGGATTATAGTTGAGGTAAAACCTTCTTGTCAGAGATTCTGAATGCTCACACCTCCAAAAGGTTTCAGGAGAGATCACATTTAAATCTACAAATCTGTCTGTTTCTCGTATCAGTCACTATCGCAAAAAATCCAAGACCTTTCCCTAGAAGCTTCACCAAATTTTTTTTGTCATAGACAGAAAATGGACAAGTAAATAAGAGAAGTTTTGAGAGCTCGTGGTTCAGCTCAGTTGCCAAGTCAGCCACTGGCTTCAGGTCACTGATTTCACCTGAACTTTGTTAGAATGTTGGGTCTCATTTTTTAATCATGGAGAAATATAGTCAGCAGTTTTATTCATGGTAAATGCAAACCATTTGATCAATGGCGCAGACTCAAAAGGCTGTGTTTAAATGCATCCTTAGCAGAACAGGACACTGATTCTTGGAAATGCTCTTTATCTGGGATTAGTGTTTTTTCAGATTTTTTTTCGAGTAAGCCAAGAACAGACCTCCACAGACTCTTTGTTCCTCAAAGAAGATAAAACAAATGTTCGTCAGATCACCTTAAATATAGAGGGAGTCTTTGTAGGAGGCAGTGCTGGAATCCAGCAGTTTCTGTCCTTGGGTTGTTTCCTGTGTGAAACAGAGAATTACCCAGCAGTGATTAGAAAGATTTCAGCTGGACCTGTGTGGACGATCATCCCCAGATATCAGTGTGCTCCCTCTGATTTCCTTCCAGTGAGCTGATGAAATCACAACAACCAAAAACACATCCTGGCAAGCAGAAAACTACAAGGAGATCGACATTCCCTGGAAATGTGAAGCAGCTGCTCCATAAGGGAAAAGTTTTACCTCTGCCCTGTCCTACTCCAAGATGTGGAAAAAAATTCTGGGGCAAAGAATAAGTGAGTGGGAAATGCAGCTTTCTTGGAAAGAATTGCCCTTTAAATGTTTGCTCTTTTGACTGGTGTTAAAGCAGAACATGTCACCTTGAGGACTCTGCGCCAGCCATGGAGCGGGGTGGAGTTAAGGTCCCTTCAAAGCCATATTTCTGTGCCATCATCCCAATACCTGCTCAGCAATGCAGTAAATCACACCATTTTCTTACAGCACATTGCCATTGCAACAGGTTTGCCTCAGAAGAAAATTAATCATGCCTTGAATATTGACTCTGTGGACTTGATGTGCATCGACTACAAGGGAGTGTGGGCTGGGTGAGTAATGGAAATGTCTGCATTTAGCCAGCACTGCTTTTGGAGAGATGACACTGAGTGCTGGGCTCTGCCCTGAGCTGCCAAACAGCAGCAAAAGATCGCAGAAGGTTGAAGAGCAGACCAAGTGGTTTGGTTTCAAGGGTGGAGGCTGCTGGGAAATATTTGTTTCCAGTGTTTCCCACTGCTGTTCTTTTACCCGATCCTATGAGACAAAGGGAGTGAGTCTCACAGATGGGAGGGAGGTGGATGTGGGCAGATTTGTTGAATATTTTGAGATGCTACAAAAATGGCCTCTGCAAAAAGCCTACAACTACCCAGGAATGGTCCCGTGGTGAATGAGATGCCACTTGTGGTCAGGGTAACTGAGCACGTGGAAAGGCTGGATTTGGGCTACTGAAGTTTATTTAAAATATGTGTGATAGTGAGCCAATATTTCTGTTATGTTTCATGCAGAGGTTCCAGTCTTTTCAAGAATTCTTTCCAAGAATTTCTGTGTGTTGTTCAAGCAATGGTTAATAAATAATTCATGGTTTGGTTTGAATTTTACAACAGGGTAGGAATACTACAGTAGTTTAAGTTGGAAAATCATGAATCTTAAATTATTTCAATTAATAGTGGGTTAAATGTAGGGGAATTGTGAGCATCCACTCACCCAACCATCCTCCAAGTCAACATAAAAAAGCAAAGGAATGGTAAAAAAAAAAATCCATGCGTTTTTTGAGAGAGAGAAATCTGCAATGGAGCCGTTGTGATGGAGGCTGTATCCCAGAACATCAGGGAAACACTAATTTTAACCAAATGATCCTTTAATCTGGTTTGGGTTTATTTCCCCAAGGCAGACCACATCCCAAGACAGAATCTTCCCAGGGGGGTTAGAAATTGGACAGTGGGAATTTGGGTGTTTTTGAAAGGAAAGTGGATATGTTTTCTCACAGGAGCTTTTCAGTGCTCAGGGAGTCAAGCAGCCATTTGACTTTGCTGTTCCAAAGGAAGGTGTCCCTGTCCGTAGCAGGAGTTTGGATCTAGATGATTCTAAGGCTTCTTCCAGCCCAAACCATTCTAAGATTTGCCCAGACATTCACTGCCATCCCCTCTCTCATGCCCAGGTGTGATGTCTCGAAGGTCACATCCATTTCTCCCGTTTTCTTCCTCCTTCTCGAGTTTCCACTCCTTTTTCTTTTCTTAAATCATTGTTTCCTTTTCCAGGGACGTGGGAAAGTTTGGGACAGCGTTGCCATTTCATCTCTTTTCCAGTGATGAGGTTTGGCCAAAGAGCACTTCAGCCTGTGGTTGTTGTGATTTTTCTCAGCTGTTTTGTGGAGAGAAAAAACAGCAACAACAGAATGGAAAGAAAGCAGCACATTGTCATCTTCATGTAAATAGGGATAACATGTTACTTTCCTCTGGCTGCATGAACATAAATTGCTCCCAGGTTTTGGTGAGCTTTCAAACAAGATGTTTTATTTTATTTTGAAGGGAAGAATCACTGACTGTGAACACGACTGTGGGTGGCAGCATCAGCGACGCTGCGTTTGGCTTTAAATGGGTTTTTTTGGGGAAATTTAACATCCACAGAATCGAGAAATCGTAAAACATTTTGCGCTGGAAGGGACCTTTACAGAGGATCCAGTCCAAGCCCCTTTGGGGTGGCTCAGAACCCTGACCTTGAATGTTTCCAGGGATGGGGCATCCACCATCTCTCTGAGGAACCTGTGCCTGTGTTTCCCCACCCTTAATGTAAACACCTTCCTCCATCTAGTCTGACTCTTTCCTCTTTCATTTTAAAGCCATCACACTTTGTCCTATTAAACAGGTCCTGCTAAAAAGTCTTTCCCACCTTTCTTATTGTCCCCACTAAGTAAATCAACAGGAGCTGTTATTGCTGCCTTATGTACTGTAGAGCTGTATTTCCTTGTCTGGCTTGTCAGGGTTATAATTCCTATTGGTACTTTCAAATCATTCATAAGAAAATTACTTATCTTCTGACACTTTTTTCCAGTGGCCAGTGCAGGGATGCCATATCAGACATCACTGAAGCATCTAATTATGACTTATGGCACAATTATGACATGGCCATGAACGACATAATGTGAAATGGAATTGTAAAGAACAGCTTCTGCAGAATCACAGAGGCTTTAAGGCTGGAAAAGACCTCTGAGATCATCGAGTCCAACCATTCATCCAGAACCACCATGTTCACCATTAAACCACGTCCCCAAGTGCCACATTCACAGGTGCTTTGAACACTCTCAGGGATGGTGATTTCACCATTTCCTTGGGCAGCCTATTCCTATTCCCATTCCCATTCCCATTCCCATTCCCATTCCCATTCCCATTCCCATTCCCGTTCCCGTTCCCGTTCCCGTTCCCGTTCCTGTTCCTGTTCCTGTCCCTATTATTTCTATCCCTATTCCAATTCCTATTCCAATGCCTGACCACATTTTCAGGTCCACCTTTCCTGGCATAACTTGAAGTCATTTCCTCTCATCCTTTTTCCTGGGAGAAGAGACTTATCCCCTGCTTTCAGGTAAGCCTCCTTTCAGGTATTGTACAGAGCAATAAGAGCTATCCTGAAATTCCTTTTTTTTTTCCCCAAGTCGTAGAGCACTGGAACTAAATCAGGCAGGAGATTTTTCAGGATATGAGGCAATGGGCACAAATTGAATTACAGAAAATTCAGCTTAAGCATAAAATACCTATTTTGCTGTGAGGGTGATCAAATACTGGAGCAGGTTGCCCAGGGAGATTGTGGAGTTTCTGTTCTCAGGAATATTCAAAACCCTGTAAGAAACAGCCCTGGGCAACCTGACCCACTTGATCCTCCTTTGATTGGTGCCATTGGATTAGAGACCTCCAGAGATCCCTTCCAACCTCAAATATCCTGTGATTCTGTTATATTTAATAAAGATAAATCTGGGGGCACAGAAGGCCAGCAGGTGTATCCATAGAATTATAAAGGCATCAGGATTATGTGGTTTAGGAGAGAGAAGTAGAAGGATGCACGACTCATTTTTAACTCCAAGGTTGCTCTCACAGCTGCTAGGTTTTATTCTGATACATTCCATGCCTTGATAAAACTGTCTGAAAATTGGTTCCAACAATGGACAGGAAAACCTCCTCTTGCTAGAAATGGACAGAGGCCACTATATTCCAGAAAATTGCAACAGATTTACAAGCGTAGTCAGGATTTTTGCTGTACAATATAAGTGATTATTTCTAGAAATAAACTTCTAGCTTCATCTTTTTTTGATAATTACCCTGCCCTGTAGCCCTTCCGAATCAAAACAGAGCAATCCATTTCTCTTATTTGGAGTGAAAAATATTCTATCAACCCATCTCTATCCAACAGGATGAAGATTTCCTGGCAAACAAAATTGCATTGAAATGTCAAAAATTATATTAGTTCTACTATGACAACAAATACAATTGCTGTTGATTTCCTGAATTTGTAGCTGTCTTTTTTTGGCTTTTTTCAAAGGCTCATTTGCAGGAAGGAACTAAGTTTAAAAAAAAAAGGAAAAAAAAATACAAAACAAGCCACAAGAAAACCCCAACCAGCCAAACAAGCACATTGAAATACCGCTAATTATAAATGATATTTCACAATGTACCGCAATAAAGAAATTATGATATTCCACTGCAACAGAGTGTTTTAAGTGTCAGACAGGGACAATTTGGGAAATTATGTGCTCCAAAATTGCTTCAAGATTTTGAAGAATTATTGTAGTGACATGTGAAGTATGACAAGAAAAGCCTATTCCCAAACACTTGCACACTGTCATATTTGAACAATGGTCCATTAATAACATTTCCATAAAATCTTTTCATGTGGTTAAGGCTAAACACACGAGAGAGAGAAATGAGAGATGATTTGTAGCTGTACCTTCTCGTGCTTTCTTCAATCCACCATCTCGCCGGGCAGAGATTTAATAAACAGACACTGATTTTGGAAAAAAATACCAATCTGATGGTTTGCAGTCAATATAACTGACTGACAAGGTGGCCTCTGTGTTTCCTAGATTTCTCTTGGAGGACCAATGCTTAATTTAGAATCATGGAATGATTTAGGTTGGAAAAGCCCTCTAAGATCATGGAGTCCAATCATTAACAAAATACTGCCAGATCCCCCATGAAACCATGGCCCTAAGTACAACACCTTATGTTTTTTAGCACTTCAGGGATGGAAATTCCACCTCCTCTCTGGGCACCCTTGTTTCAATCCCTACCACCCTTTCAGAGAAGAAATCTGAAAGACAACTGCTCTAAGAACAATTGTTATGGTGAACTACTTACCAACTAAATAAAATGTTCGTTTATGAAGACAAAATTAAATTGCTTGGAAATTTACAGGAAAGAAATATATCCTATTTACAGTCCTTCCCATGTAAAGCTGGTCCAATCCCCTCAGAATCAACTGGTCACCACTTTTTCTTCTCTAAGCACATTTATCATCAAAAAGCCTTGACTACAGGATGGAAAATAGTGACAATCAACATCCCAGGAAACATTTTGGGATTAGGGGGAAAATTCCAACCCGCATCTGGCTAAACCAAAGAATTTTCCGAAGTTTTTCATTGAAAACCAAAAGGAAGCGATCCATTTAAGAAAAAGTAGTGTGTTGGTTGTAACCAACACCCGGGAGCATCTAAGGGGTTTTAGGAGCCAACACTTCCAAGAGCCAATCATTTCTCATTCTCAAGGTTGTAGAGGAAGTCTCAAGGTTATAGTGGAAGAAAATGGAACAGATCCTCTGATCATTTTGGGGTTATCAACCACCCCACAAACAATCATCTCTTCTGTAAAGAGCCAGCCAGATTTTCACCTCGATATGCTGAAATCTGTGGCTGCGTTTAAGTTATTCATTAAAAACTAGTCTGGAATTTACTCCAAGAGCTTTCATTTCTCTGAGTTTCCCTGCATAGATTAAGATTCAGTCTTGAAGAAAATGCATGCAAAGTACTGTCCAAGTGGTCAAACTACCCCTCCAATGCACAAATATGCACTGACAGCTTTTTTGAGGTTGTGTGATTTAAAAAAAAAAAAAAAAAAAGAGGAGTTGTTACTGCACCTGCAGTTTAGGGATTCATAAATCTTCATTGGTCAAAATTTGTTTTCTGACTCATGACTTCTCATGATTTATACCTCAACCTATGCAGTTTGTCACAGAAGAGATTTCTATACAGAAAATGGAGATGGGAGCAAAGTTGAAATGCAACACTTGGAACGAATCAAGAACATTTAGATAAATTACTCTGATTGCCACTACTTGTTCAGTTGAAAAAATTCCCAAAAAAACGACAAGACATTTTCCAGAGAAAACAGTCCTTATTCAGAGGGGTTTTCAGCTGAAAGTGTTTGGCAATCCCCATTTACCTCTGCTCTGCTCTCAACACACGACAGACTCATCCATGAGCACCTCTTCACTCTGGGATGACATGCAGCCACCCACAGCTGAATGTCACATCACGGGAGTGCACAACACGTAGGAAACTCTTCACAAACGTGAAAGTAGGCCTGTTTGTCTAAATTCTCAGTCTTGTAAACTGCTAATCCTCCTTTCTTCCCGCGCAGCAGTGCTAATGGTTCACCTACAAATCCACGATTGAAAAATCTGCATTAAATTTCTGTGCTGAATGTGTGTCTGTAGTTCCCTTCTCTTTTATCTACTGTAACCCTGATTCTTCAGCTCACCTTTCACATATTGCTACAGACCTTTGAGTCTTAGCTACGCCATGAGATGAGCCCAATTAAGAGAATTCACATTCCCATCAGCTGTTTTCCTCTTTTTTTTTTTTGGTTGCTTGTTTGTCTAGCAGTGATTAAGGTTGCAGTTCCACTCATTAGTGAAGTGTATTAAATGGTAATATCAATAACTGACAACAGCACTGCCCTGGGACTGACTGTTCCACAAATCTATATCAACAAGCCAGAGAAAGCTTTCTGAATATTGTGTTTCCAGGCATGGTGGAAATGTTTATTCCCTGCTTCCTGCCTGGTTCAGGATCAATGTGAGGGAGAGAACAAGACAGAACCTCTCAAACACAGTAGAATTGTGCTCCATGATTTCAAGTAAAACTGTCTTAGGCTCAGAGGCACCAAGATAAGTTTAGCTGGGTTTGGGGGGAAAAAAATAGGTTACAAAAAAATTTTTAAAAACCCAACCATCACTCCTCCTCTATGTGAATTGCTTGAACAAACATCACTGACAAATTCTTCAGGTTCAGGATTCTGATACATGCGTAAAACTTGTACTCTTAGAAATAGAAATTACATAGAAATATCTCGTAATACTGAGTTTCCAGTCTAAATAATTCTCCATTTTGGGGACTTTCTGTGACAGACACTGTATAGAGATGTAAAGCATAACTCTTCAAATCTGTGAGACTCATGAATTTCCTGTTGAAGGCTGTTCAGCAGCATTACAGTCCTTGCTTTCAGGAAGCATTTCTTGATCTTGTATTACATTTTTATATTCGTTCTAACACCTCGTCCTTTTAGAGAAATGAATTGTCCTAACAGCCAGGAGAGAAGGCAGCTGTAAAACCTTTGGTTGTCGTTGATGGGTTTAGTTCCCTTTGAGAAATTCTCTGCAAAGAGAATTGGGGAATTTAAGGGATCACCTGTCCCAACACCACCCTCCCAAATCAAGACCTCTAAACCAAAATCCCACATGAGAAGATAAAAACAAACCTGCAGATAGCTCTACGGAGGTGCAAAACCAGCTGTATTGTTTCTGCACCAAATGGGGAGTTGGATATCTCTGGAGTTATTATAGCAAAGCTGGAGAACATTTATCACATTATTGTTTCAGGTCCAACCTCCCACTTCAAGGTGGGTCAGACTTTGAAGTGAGAGCAAAACTCAAAGCACAGAGATCTTCTCTCAGGCCCAGGGTGGGGTTCTGGGGGTGTCCTGTGCAGGGCCAAGAGCTGCACAGGAGGATCCTTGTGGGTCCCTTGCAGCCAGGATATTCCATGGTGCTGTGGTTGTCACAGTGACCTGCTGCAAAAAAACCCTTTTGCATCTCAGCTCCAAAATATGCAGGCAGAGGAGTGGCCAGTGTGGTTAATAAATAGAATGGAGAATAGTGAGTGAAATCCCTGAGCTGAGATCCTATAATGATACTTCTATGGACTGTTTCTCCTTGTTTCTAGCCCACAGGTTTTCTAATCCTGTGGGGTTTTTCTAAAACAGTCAAAAATCTTAATCCAACTGGTCTGGTCCCTGCTATCTTTGAGTTCAAACAATGGGATTGTTATTTGCATGGATTTCATGCCCCACCTCTTCTTCCCATTCCATCTGGGTTTGGGTGTGGAGATCTAGCCCAGACTCCAACAGGAAGAGCATTCATCTCTTAATTTAAAACTACTCATCTTCTTAATTACTTCCAGGGTTTCTCGTGGTTCTAGAGGGGGGGTGTTTTGGCAGAATTAAAAGATCCTTGTCGTTGTTCAAGGTCAGTTTTGTTGGTGGAACTATCTGGGAAGTCACTTAAATCCCTTCAAAAATGAAGACAACATTTCCAAAGTTTAGTTCACGTAACAGAGGTGCTTATTTTGTTTGTCATAAAAGGAGAATTGCATGTGGTAAGCGACCAAAAGACTTCCTTATTTTTAGAAATTAATATTTTTAGGTGTTGCTATGGAAGCAGCTTTGAATGTGATCAGAATGGGATAATACAGGACTTAAAATACACTTGCAGAAAGCTGCCTACTCACTCCCTGAGCATCCAAAAGATCTCAGGAAATATATCAGACACCATAAACTATAAACACAAGGGGAGACATTACATAACTCCAATCAGGTGAAATAATTTCGGAAATGGATGCTGAAGTTTGAAGTGATGAGTTGCAATCTCAAAACAGAACATTCACTGCGAGTGGTAAGACATCATTTCCGGATGGAGCTTAACCTTATTCAGTACAAATCCTCTGTGATGGAAGACATTTCCTGCACAACAGGAGACAGGTTGATATTAATTTGTAAAATTTTGGGGTTTAATCTCCTACTCCTGAAATAAACAGCTAGATAAGGTTGTCTGTCCAGACACACTTTCAGCAAGCTCTTCGGAGGTAAATGAATAAAGAGCAAGATCTCTGTCCAAAACTTAAGAACTTCAGGCGATATTGGGTCAAAAATCCCCCACATTCTGCCAGTTTAGTAATTTCTCAATATCTTTCTACTAAAGGCTGGATTATTTTTGGTAATTCACAGGAGGTACCAGTCTGAATCCATTCCCCAATCATTATATTCAGCTTTGATGAGATGCCAGCTGCAGTGCTGGGATCTGCTCTCCCAGGACAGGAACGATGTGGAGCTGCTGGGATGAGTCCAGAGGAGGGAGGCAAAGATGCTCCAAGGGCTGAAACTCCTCTGCTCTGGAGCCAGGCTGGGAGAGCTGGGAATGTTCCCCTGGAGAAGGGAAGGATCCAGGGAGAGCTCAGAGCTCCTGCCAGGGCCTGAAGGAGCTCCAGGAGAGCTGGAGAGGGACTGGGGACAAGGGATGGAGGGACAGGACACAGGGAATGGCTTCCCACTGCCAGAGGGCAGGGATGGATGGGAGATTGGGAAGGAATTCCTGGCTGGGATGGAATTCCCAGAGAAGCTGTGGCTGCCCCTGGATCCCTGGCAGTGTCCAAGGCCAGGCTGGACAGGGCTTGGAGCAACCTGGGATAGTGGAAGGTGTCCCTGCCCATGGCAGGGGGGGGCACTGGACGATTTTTAAGGTCCTTTCCAACCCAAACTATTCCATGATTCCGCAATGTATCAACAGTGGATATGAAGAAATATTGTGAGGAGTTAAATCCTTGCAACTTTCACTGACAAAAAGGTGAAGTGCATGGAAAACAAAGCAGTCCATCCTTTTTCTCCATAAAACCCACCACCAGTGCAGCTGTCAGCTCAAGCTTTATGGTGGTTTTCTCTTTTTCCTTTTCCCACCAGACCTCAGTCCTGGGGATGGAAGTTCATAGGCAGAAAGATGAAACTGGTAGAAGTCAGAGTTTTGTTTCTTCCTGCCACCCTCTGCAATTTCCCCTTGAGAAAGGGTGCAAAAGTTGACGAGACTTTTATATGTTTGCAAATCTTCTCATCTTGGCGCCTATAAGTAAATTTAGAAGGCTGAATATGGAGGAAACTTTCAATGTCTTACATAGACTTTTTTCAAAATTTGTTTCACAGCAGCATGGTTTGGCCCTCACTTGAAGAGGCAAAAAAATAAAAAATGAGTCAATTCTCCTGTAAGTTTAACCTCTTGGGTGGATGAAAATCTGTGAAAATTGAGTGAAATGTTATATTTTTTTTTAATTGTTCAATTAAAATTTATTTTAAAGTTATTTTTAAAGAAGTTATTTTTGGAACACAGTACCCCAATACTGACTGGCAGAGGAATAAAACAAGGTAGAAAATAGTGCTGAACTAAGGGATTGCAGTTCCATTGAGAACACATTAACGTGTGCCTGTGTTTCTTGACAGAATTGACACTTTTGAGTTCAGTCAGCGCAGGATCCCATGGAGAAAAGAGAGAGGCCACGGAACTGGTCAGTGCCTTCAGGCACAGATGAACTTCCAGTAAGCAGCTGCAGCCTGACTTCCAAGAAACCTCGATAATTGCAGTATTTCCAGTAAATAATTCCATCTCCTGAAGGTTCATTAAAAATTTTGAATATTTTCCTTAGTACAGCACACTTGGTCTTGCACCTGTTCTCTTCATGGCTGGGAATATAGGAGCAATGTGTAAAACACAAAACAAAACAAAACAAAAATTAATCAGGAAAAACTGACTCTCATTGTGGCTTAAAACACTAAATTTAGTGTGAAAATGCCGCTTTTTAAGCAGAGAAGAAACTGGTAACTCAAGGTAGGATTCCCTTGGATGGTCAAGATACCTAAATTAAGGGCTTCAGATTAATGAACTTCTCTGTGCCTCTCAGTGCATTAGGTGTTTATTCAAAGGAGATTTAATCAATTAAACTAAATGGAGCCTAGAGAGCATAAATTGCCAGGGACAGGATGTGAATTCAGCACCTTCCTTGAGGTCCTGGGAAAGACAAGTGAACAGCAGCCATTAGATTAAATCTAATATTCAGTGCAGTAAATCCATTAAAAACACCACAGAAACTCTTCAGGAAAGCAACTGATTCTTATTTTTTGTTTGTATGGAATTTAATGTTTTGAGATCTTTTTCTTACCGGTTTTCTAGGTCTGATTATAAAGAACTCAAATATAATGGCAGAGCTAATCAATTTATGTCCTTGTCACCAACATCCTTGAAACTCCTGGGTTATTTCTATGCCTGCATCTCTATCTAAATGTTCTCCTAGCCTGACATCAAGAATGGACTTTCCAAGAATAGAAATGACAAAACAATTTTCTCTGGAACAGGCAATATGAATTATATATACATATATATTGGTCCTACTGATATTATAGACATGATTGTATTTATCATTACCCATGAAGCATCTGAAGTGTTTCACTGAATAATGCTGACAAAATGCAGAAAATATAGGAAGGGATAGATGCAAGGAAAAAAGCATAAATGAGGAATACAAAGGAGTGACTGACAAGGCAAAACAACCTGCTTTTCTAAACAGCACATGCAAGGGAATGTGAGGAAACAGTTTCATATTTAAGGATTCTAGAATTCTACAGCAAATTGTGGCTAAGTAAGGGAAAAATACTGCGCTGTGAGGGATGTGGATTCACATATCCTAACAGACCAACCCATCCCTGGGTGATGTGTTCGTCTGTTGGCTTTCTCTGGACTCTCCCCAGCTCGGCAACATTCATTGCCTTTTGCTCTGCAAGCTTTTGAAGCAGAATCATGCAAACATTCATTTCAGCTCTGGGCAATAGTAGTTTATTGGCAAAGCAAGGTCTGGGTTCAGAGCCTGGGCTGACAATCCCAGAGTTTGCAGCACTGCAGGGAGTTAATCCAGCTGGTGATTTGGGGATTTCAAGAGCAGGTTATGCAAATCTGCCTGGAATTACTTCAGTAGCTGTCCAGCTTCTTGTGGTCTTCTCTGTTTGGAAGGAAAAAATAAAACACCAACAATTCTGGCTTGCTGCAGATAGAGGTTTTCCTCTTTTAAAATAGCTTTATCTCCATGATGGTTGGGTTCTTTTTAGCATTTTATGCATTAAAACACACCATGAAATCCCCACAAAATCCTTTCCATGCATCTACTCCACTTGGAATCACCTTTGAGCAACAAATCTTTGCTGTTAACTAATTCAAAAGTGAAGATCCTCATACACTGTTTTTGAAATTCAGCACACCTTAATTCTCCATCATCCATGTCCCCAGCATCTACGGAACAACTTTTATGTTCTCCCTGCTGGAGAGATTAGAGGGAAAAGACCTAAACAGCTCATACTAGTTCAGTGCTTCTCTTGGCTCCAGTTTGCTTGGGACTTAATAGTGATAAATGCAAAAAAAAATTGTGAATAACCATTATTCGGAGAGAAAAAGAAGGGTAAAAAATGCAATCCAATTTCTAGACTTATTCTTTTCTTGACCTTATATGTGTAAATTCAGTAAAGATTTAGTTTTTTCCCAGTTCTGGACATCCTGATTGCTTCATTCTTCATTACAGGATCTCGTTAGTCAAGGGCTGAAAACAAAACAAGCAGCTGGTGCTCAGGGACCTGGTTTAGTGGAGGACCTGGCAGTGTTGGGTTAGTGGTTGGATAACTCAGTTATCTTAGAGGGCTTTGCCAACCTGAATTGATTTGATGTGTTCTCATTTCATACCTTCCTGTTAATTTGGACATTTTTTAATTACATTTCTAGTTTAGAAAAGAAAGGAGGAATGACAAATCTGAACACAGATTTTAATGAGTGTAGTAAAACAAAACAAAAAGCAACCCCATTCGAATAAGAACCTGCTGCAAAGCAAGGGCTTTATTCTTGTTGTTGAAGTGTTTCTCAGCAGCTGAGGAAGAAGCAGGTGAGCACTTAAGGGCTCTTGTAGCAGTCAAGAGAAATCTGACTCATAAACAAACATTCCTGTGCCTTCCATCTCTGCACATTTTACAGCTCCCTTGCAATTAGATAAATTCAAGAATAATCAGCTTAAATCCCATGTAGGAGTGAAATTTGGACATGATTCTGAGCCCTGCTGGTGTCTATAGGAGAAATTATTCATGTCCATCTCCTCATCTTCCCTTTCCCAGCACTTCTGCTCCTGCAGCCACACGGAGGGATTGGTTCAGCTGAAAAAACCACACCAGGTTATTCAGTTTCCAGCCGATAAAGCCTCCAGTCTGTTCCTCTGTGCACCCGTGTGGATCCTAGAGCACAAAATCTCCGTGTAAAGCACCAGCTTTCCGTGGGCTGAAGTGGCTGCACACCCACAGCTTGAGAGTTGCTTTTGTCTTGTTTTGGAGAAATGCTGGTGCATGTCAGGGTTTAACACCTGCAGAGGAGATTAGATACTAGGTGTTGCAGAAGAACAAATTGTTTCGAAAATGAAAACTCATTTTTGGCTTCGTTTCCTTCTTCTTTTGTTCCCTGCAGAGCATGTATTAGTAGGGCTGTCCTTGTAAGGTGTAAACATGGAATTTCTGACCTGAAATCCTGGAAATAGTGCCCTGCCCAGTGCTCAGTGTATTCCCAGTGCCCTGGAATGAGAGGTGAGGTGTTTTCAGAGGTGACAAAATCTCCAGTAGCTGCCAATTGCTTGATATAAAGTCTTCTTGATGTCAGTGAGTTTGTTACTCGTCATTTTAGAAGGGATGAACCTATCACAAGTCAAAAAAANAAAAAAAAAAAGACCAAACAAAAAAAAAAAAAAAAAAAAAAAAGAAAACCAAACAAAAAAAAACCACCAAAAACCAAACAAAACAAAAAACAAAACCACAAAAAAACAAATGTACAAAAAAGCCCCCCAAAAAACCCAAATGCAAAATAAAACACTAAAAAAACCACTAAAAAAATCAGAACAACACAAGGAATGAGAAAATGTAGAGAAATTGTTTGCTTTCTTGTTCACTTGATTTGACATCATTTTGCCTGTGTGCCTCAACTTCTCCTTTTTCCCTGCTTTCATATTTTTTCTACAAAACAGGTATTTAATTTTTTGCATCACAGATTCTAAACTCCCTCCCATCCAAACTTTTCCTTCCTTCTTCCTTCCTCTAAGAACCTGAACTGCTCATTTGTGCTCTTCTTACTCATCTTTGTCTTGTTGAACCTCTGATCCCAGCTTCGACTTCAGCCTGCTTTATTTTCATGTCTTAAACCTCACTGAAGGTTCTCTCAGAAAGAGATATTTTCTCCTATATTTTTCACTTCATTTCATTTCACGTCTCAGTCTAACTCTCAGAAATCCACGTAGGAAAGCTTTCCACACTCCTGCAGAATGATGGGAAGCCTGGGGACATGAGCAGGGAGGGTCTCATCAACCTTTTTTTTTTTTAATTTATCATTTATATATATGTATTTTTTTAATCAATTATCATTTCAGATCTATCATCTTTCAAAGCAAAACCTGTTCCCTAATTTGTCACATATTAACTGGGCTGACCAAAGAAGAAAGAAGGAATAACTCTACCCTTGGAGCTGCTCAGTGATCCTGGACTTCCCAGGGCTGAATAAAGAGGTATCAGATCCATTGTTTTCTCCTAAAATTACCATGCAACTTTTAACCTTTTCTTTCCAGCTTGGCCCATTAGGAATGTCATGGATTCTTCACAGCTACAATGTTCATAATTTAGTTTTCCAGCTGCTAAATGGCCCTTCCTTCTATACTGATGTAGCAATAAATCTTCCTAAACACCCTCAGATTGCTCAAGAATTCATTTACTGAGAGCTAAAAACAGCTGAGGTACCCTCCAAAATCTCCTTTTATTTGCACACTAGTTTTCTTCTCTCTCTGTCCAAAAACTGGTCATTCAATGATTTCTTTTTTCTTCTCTGATCTGCTCCCAAAAAGGCATATTTGCTAAATTATAGCTATCGAGTCTTTCACAGCCTGTATCCTTTTTTAGGTTAGAAAATCCCAGATTGCAGGGGTTTGTCATAAATGCTGAAGTTTGTGACATTTTATTGCAATGACACGAAATTTTCTCACTGTCAGACATTTAGAAGCCACGTTGTGCCATCAGTGCAGAATTTCACATTTCATCTCTGGTGTCAGTTACATCTTCTAATCTGACTGGATCACTCTGCAAATCTGAAAGATTATTTGTGACTCTGTGACAAAGATGGTGTGAATATTGTGCCTGAAACTACTCCTGTTTTGTCTTTTATTATTGCTTTTCAGAATCCTTTAATAAAAAAGGTATTTACCCTCCCCAAAAGCTCTTCCTCACTCAATATGACTGAAATGATTTAATACACTTGTAAAAAATATTGCCCCAAAATGACAGGAATGAATGGAAATATTACAGTGGGGTTTGGATCTTTCAGCACTGAACCAAATAATTTTATTTTCATAATCAATTAATTTCATTTCAATTCATTTCCTTTTCCTAATCAATGTGCTAAAAGCATGTACAGATGTTTGATAAAACTGAATCTGGTGCTGTCAGCCAGATGATGCAGAAATGGACTGCCATTATTTCACAGAAATAGTCCTTTGAATGCTGTTCATTTTATCTTTTTTTTTCTTCTTTTTTTACATTGAAACCTTAACCAGTATAATATTACTCTTTAAATTCCCCATCTTTTGTGAAATTCCTGTTTGCTGCTGTCTATTTCCACCCCGGGTTTTACAAGCTGCTCATCCTGAAAATCACTGCTATGCAGGAGTTTAAAGCCAAACAAAAATGCAAAACAAGACAACTTTTTGCTTTTTTCTCAGGGGCAACAGAAGCTTTCAGGGGAGGTAACAATAACAGGAGAAAGGAGATAAATTCACTACCCTTCTAAATGTACTCGGACAAATATCAAATATAAAATATCTGACTATGATAAAAAGCTGGTTAAATTCCATTCTGTAAAAACGTGTTTATTTGTAAAATAATTTCCTAAACAACACACAAAAAATTCATATGGCAATGAAATAATCCATGAAAAGAATGCAGAATGAATGCTACTTATTTCTAGAGCTCTAACACTAAATTAATTTCGTTTCAGTTAAAGGAGATTTTTTTCCCTCTTTTTCCTTTCATTTCCCCGAAACTCTAGCTCTTAAATGCATTGATATTTATAAGTCAGCTTTGAAATTATTTTAATGATTCAAGGTTGCATCCAAACAGTGACTGCTAGGATTTTACCATGAAGTGGGCACTGCCTGCTGCGTTTGTGGGATGAGGTGGAAGGAGGAGATCAAAGCTGAGCTTTAATTATTCTAAGGAATGCTGTTTGTGCATATTTTCCCTTTGCCTTTGAAGAAAAGCAGCGAAGAGTGATTTTCAGGAGCCTGAATTTCTGCTGCTCCTGCTAGGTCAGTAAATAGTACTAATTCAATAGAAAAATCAGAACTTGTCATTTACTCTTTCAGCTTCATCACAAAATTAAATTTGCAGGAACACAGATGAAATTCAAAATGTTCTGATTTTAGTAATTTTTCCTGCTACAATGATGAAAAAATCTGATCTGAGGGAATATAAGTACTGGAAAGGACCAAGGGAATTAAATCCTCCAGTCTGGCTGAATTACCAACACACTTCCAAATTCTCCAGGAGGAGTCCTGAGACTCCCATGTGGAAAATATCAATGTTTGGTGCATTCTAGATATCATCTTAGGCAGAGAGGAAGTCAAAAGAAAAGTGGAAAAGAAATAACAAAAGTTCAATGTCCACCTACAGAATTCCAAAGCCCACGGAAGACCTGCAAGGGAAGCTCAGCACTCTCAGGGATTTCCTTCAGGAAATAATAATCCTATTTTCAGAAGAAAAAATTCACTTATGGTTCAAATTTTTGTACAAAGTACTGGTGTGCTGACCTGACTCATTTTCTCATCACCTGTGAGAGGGGCAGATGGGAAGGATGTGTTGGCATCTAGCAGAAAAGCAGCAAATTGGGTTTTATGCATCACAAAGAGCATGAAAAAAGAAAACAACACCTTAAAAATAAATATATACACTTACTGGAGAAATGGATATAAAATTTAGAGTATAAATGGCCGTAGAGAAAAGAAAGAATTAGACACAAAAAGTTGCGAGCAATATGAAATAATTCTCTTTTTTAATTTAAGACACACTAAACTATTAAAACTTGGCTTCACAACCAAAAAAACACTGCCTCTTCCCCTGCTTTTGCTATACTTTGAGGTAAATTACCTGGAGAAAAATTGAAACAAAAATCTGTGTACCTTAAATATGCACAGACAGCTGTTGCATTTTCACACCTAGAACAGTGGCTGTAATAATAATAATAGGGTGGTTCAAACTGAGAAACACAAAAGCTCAAACTCAGGCATTTCTATCCCAAATTTAATCAGGATTTGTTTTGTCTGGGGAATGTGAGCATGGCCGTGTCAGCTTTATTTCTCAGAAATGCTGATTTAATCAAAACAACCTAAGAGAGAATAATTCATTATGAGCAGCTTTCATCAGGAAAAAATCAAGAGATGAAGGTGGGGCAGAGCTTGGTCAGAGTGAGGACAAAATTAATACCTCTGGATGAAGCCCTGAATATTTATATCATCTCCTAAATGGATTGAACTTCCTCTGTAGAATTCACTTTTTAGGTGTCTGCAATGGAGTCCAGACTGCCTCACATAAAAATCTGTATTTTAGCTTATGATTCAGCCAGCATATTTAAATACCTGCCTTTGCAGGGATGAATCAGGCCCTGAGTCTCAGTGACTCTCCTGATGAGAGCTGTGTTGACTAAACCAGATTCTGACACGTGGAGTTAAATCAACCATCCATCCTGAGGGCTTGCAATGGCATTGTCAGTGAAAAATGGTTTGCTTGAATATGCATTCACCCTTCTGCTTTGGAAATTCTCCTCCTAATTCCACAAAGAACCTCTTTCCAGTTATTTGTGAGGAGTGGGAGTTGAAAGAGCACAGCAGGTGCTGCAATGCTGTGCTTGGGATGAGAGCAACAAGTCCAACTTGAGCCAGAAGAGAGTCCTTGGAGCTCTGACTCCTGGCCTGGCTTAGGGAAAGGGATGTCAGCAGGTCAAGGGATGTGATCGTTGCCCTCTAGTGAGGACATCTCTGGAGTTTTATGTTGAGTTCTGAGTTCCCCAGAACAAGAGACACATGGATATACTGGAGAGAGAGCAGTGAAGGGTCACAGAAGGGATTGAAGGACTGCAGCTGGACTTTCCTCCTGTGAGGGAAGAGTGAGAGCTGGGACTGTTCTGGTGCCTGAAACAGCGATTCCTAAAACAGGGGCCAGACAAAGTTAGGAGAATAAAAAGCAGTTAGATTTATTAAAGGCCTTTAAGGTGCATTCAGGGCAAACAAAGCCTGCTCGAGAGGCTGCACCCAAAATGGACAGTGAGTCACGAGTTCTCCACATTTTATAAGTTCTGTCCATAGAGATACTGGACCTCAATTCTCCAATTACACCCTCAGGTGATGATGTCAATCACCCCAAGCTTGCTCCCCCAATTCACTATAATTTACATATTTTGAGGCTCTGAGGCAGCGAAGGTTCCTTGGATTTTCCAACTGAGAGGAATTGTTTTGTCCAAAATTTGGGGAACAGAAGTTTTAGCACTTTATATGGAGCCTAGAGCTACATACCAAAACTACAGCTACACGAAAAATAGAAGCTAAAAATCCTTTTTTGCTCTGAAACTCTCTGAATCCTCTTGTCTTACTCCAATGAGATGTCTTCTGCCACTGCTCACGATTTCTTTTTTTTCCACAAGTAATAATAAAAAAAAAAACACTGTATTTTGAATTGTTTCAAGTAACCTATATTTCCAGCTCTTGTCCTGCACACCACCAGATTTTTAAACATATATTTTCCCAAGCAAAGGCTAAGTCCTGAGCTGGTAATGCAGTTTGCAAGGCTTATGCACATAGGTCTGAGCTAGGCAAGGCTTGATTTACCTTTTTTTGTTGGTGTGTAGATTTAAATACATGGTAAATGAATTACTGGAAGTACATAATGTCATAGTCTGTTAAGTGGAATTATTCCCATTGTTTTGGGTATTTTTATGCTGCTCTGCAGCCGACTGAAATAAATCAAAGAGTTTCAAGTTATGCATTGGTTTTACTTCAGGAAAAAAACTATAAAAAATCTTTATAAATAGGCTATTGGTTTTTCCTTCACAAACCAGCTGACACACATGAAAGGCTGCATTTCTTGTCATCTAATTACAGCACATCAGGGATAATGAAACATTTTTGAGAACTGATCCATAATTCTGCTCATGTCTTATAAAGCTGTTTCATAAAAGCCAGAAATAATCCCCTCATAAAAATAAAAGAGAAATGACAATGTCTGAGGGGCATTAAATGGAAAAAAAAAGAAAAAAGGGCAATGGGGATGGATAATTGAGGACGTTTGGACAAATGATGGACAATATTTCTAATGCACAAAAAGGACTTTCATTAGAAATCTAAGTTGTTTCCATGTCCATTAAAATGACTAAAGGATTTTATTTTCTTCACCTCTACAGGACAGCTGAAGGTAAGTGTTAGTGTTTCATTCCAACTTTGCAGCTCTTGATGGTAAAGATTTCACCTATTCCTGGCTTGTCAGCAGGGAATTGTCTTGGAGAGGCTTGGAGCATGAATGAAAGCATGGCCAGAGGATGGGAACTGGGATTGCTCAGGGCATTGCTGCACTGCCACCAGCTCTGCCTTTGTGGGTCACCCAGGAGGGAGCTGTGTGCAGGGGAAGCTCAATGGGACCTCAACAGTGCTGCAGAGGACATGTTTAATTAATTAATTAATCTTTGGGTGTATCCTTACACACCCTGCGAATAAAATCGACATGGTCTCAAGTATGTCTAGAAAAGAAAATTCAAAAGAAAGCAAGCTGGGAGCTTCGTGTGTGTATTCGAGGAGCTGCCTTCCCTCTCAGTGAGGTGCCCGAAATCTGCTTTAATTTCAGGTTTGTTCATATTAAGCGCTGAGGAGGCTCAATCAGAATTTCACAGTCCTGCCAGTGCTTAAGTGAAAAGTGAAAACTGCCAGGATGCTCCTCTTGCTGTTTGTTTCTAATGGAGAGTGAGGAAGCACCATCTGCTTTCTACTATTTTCAGGCACTGCTTGATGGTGAAAAAGCTGTGTCAGCACAGAGACCTTGAAGCCTGAGGGATGAGGGTGCTGGAGATCTGCCCAGCTAGGCTGCTTCCTAAAAAATCAGGGTCTTCTGAATCAACAAGTGGAGCATGGAGACATCAAATTGTCTACCATGGTATTAGATCTCCATCAAAATGTGCCCAACTTGGCCACAAAGTGCTGCCTGTGACAAGCCAGGAAAAGCACATTGCTCCTGGGGTGGGGGATGGATGCCAAAGGTATTATGTGATGTATATTTACTATAAAAATGTATACGATAAAATATTTTTATATGTTCTGGGTTCATGTTAGCTCAGTAGTTTTCAGCTGGGTCTGTGCTAATTCATGGCTCCATAACCTGAGCTGCAGGTAAATGACACAATCTCACCATGACTGTATTATTTAGTCCCCCAGGCTTTCAGGCAGAGTGATTGTACTCAAAATTATTGGGCAGAGTCCCTGGACAAGTCTAAAGACTGAACTGTGCCAGGAGTCCCAAATAACCCTGGCCCAAACAAAGACAATTACAGCAATTTCCCACATCCATCCTGGATTTCAGTGCTTGGCTGCTTCCCTGGCATCTTTAATTTCATAACACAGGCACTGCTCATTCTCTGTAATTTCCCTTACTAGTTTTTCAGATGACAAATTTCAGCTTAAAACAAGATTTTCTGTGCTACCACCCAAGCCCATGATCTTCATCTCTGATACTGTTCCTTGTTATTCCATTATCAACTAACTTTTTTGAGGGTGTCTAGGGTGACTCTCCAGTCCCACACCATATTGAACAGACCTCTGAAAATGCATCCTCAAGGATCTGCGCTTAGTGTGGCAAAATATTTAGTGAAGCTGGGAATTGCTGATTGCTCTGAAGCTGATCCTTTTGTGAAATTACTCCATTTGCTAATTTTCCTTTCCCAATAACTAATTTCACTCAACCTTTTCCTTAGTTCATGCACTGCCTGCAGTTCTCCCAACAGCTGCTCCCGAGCTGTCTCAGGGAGAATCTGACCTCATCATTTTTCCTAACAGGAAAATTCACCCCTGAGTTTTCCTTCACTCCAGTCAGGATTCTTTGGAGTCACACACTCTGCCTTTGCCATTGGCACAGCTCTAAGGACCTGATGGTGCAATTAATGATAATTTTTCATAATAATTCCTACCAAAAAAAAAGAATGTGTATTTCCCCCTACTGACAGTTTTTCTGCCACTAAATCCCATTTTCATGCCTCTAGTCCTGATCCTCTGTGAGCTCCACATAGTTCTTGCTTCATGATATTACATGTTGTCCTATCAGTTCACATGTATTTCTGTAGATGTCATGGCAGAAATGGAGTCAACAAAATTAGGAAGAAGACATGGGAAATACAGGTGGAGTTAATGGCAATTCCACGATTTAGCAGTACAGCTCAGAATTTCAGTTTCCAGTTGTGCTGGAAAGGCACAGATTTCCCTTTAGATATTTATTTTGCTATGGACTGAAGCTGATAAACTCTGTCCCTGCATCAGATTTCAAAGGGAATTTACACAGCTGGATTAATTTTGAACAGCTAAAATCAGGTGGGATGAATCCTATTTTCCACAGCAGTTCTGTGGTTGTTTGCAGCCATGGAAAACTTGACCTTTGAGGTCAGCTTTTATTTTTCAGTCTTTATTATCAAACTTGGCTAAATATTTCAGCAAACCCAACAAATTCACCATCAAGCACATTCACACCCAAGCTGTGTTTGACATTGTTGATTCCACACCAGTGCTGAAGGTAATGCAGGCTATGTTTAAAATGAACATTAGTCTTATACTCTTTAACCGTAGAGTCATCAAATCATTTATATTGGAAAAGATCTCTAGCATCATCAATATTCAAATCTTAGAATTTCCTGCAAAAAGATGAGACAAAGATATTATTGTCCATAAACTGATGTTTGCTGATTGGATTTTTTACTGCTGATGTACAAAGATGGGATCTTTTTCACTGAGGGAAAATGTGGTTTTAATATGGAACTACATCACTGCCTAAGGCTCAGTTATGTTCAGTTCGTGATATAATGGAGAGGTTTCAGTGACACAGCCACTGATTTCACACACTGATTTCACAGGAGAGGTTTGGCCATTGATTTTACAGTCCGGTCTAGGAGATATTCGAAACTTTTTCTGTTCGTCTGGTGAGACTGTGCTTTGACTGAAACTCATTGCTCATCCCTTTAGCATCAAGGTGCCTTACAGGCAGTCAGGCTGACAGATAAAGCAGAGGTGGTAAGGAAAACAATTTTTTTGGCAAGGTATGTCCTCAGCACAGCTCAGAAATTTCTTCAAACTAACAAGAAAGAAGACTTATGAAAGGCTGAAAACAGATACTCTCCTTCCATTCACCAGAAAATAAAAATAAGGATAACCAAGTTAGTCGTTTTAAGGGGGAAAAAAAAACCCAATCAACAAAAAAAACCAAAGCAAACAACCCTGCACCTTAAATAGATAAAGAGATCTCTTTGTAATTGCTCTGGACACTTCTATTTCTAAGCCCTCTATAACTGCTAATAATTTTAATTATTACTGTAATATCATTTTCCCAACTGTAAAGATGGGCAGCTAGAAGGCCAAAGAGCCAAGCCAAGGTTATGCAAGAGGTCAGTGGCAGATTAGAGAATTAAACAAGGTCCCTTGACTTCTGGGCTAAGAGCATATTTTAAAACACCAACCAGCTGCCATCAGAAAAATGTCAAAAAAATAAGAAACAACCATAACTCATCCCCTTTTTTTTTTTATTTTCAACAAGAACCTGAGTTGTGAAACATTTTTCACCAAAGGGTAAAGAAAAAGCCCCAAAGCCTCATTTTGCACACCTTGAGAGCAGAGCACCGTGAAGTGAACAGCATTTTGGAGATCAGCACTCAGATGGAGTCACCCAGGAGTTGTGAGCCTTGTTTCCCCTCGTTTCTCAAACACGCAGGCACATTTGCTGATGACAGCTTTATGTCAGTGACAGCTTCTCTGTCAGCAATATGCTGCTTCATGCAGGCAATTTGGCAACCAGAAAGCCCCTTTTTACCAGAAAGAAGGTGTGAGATGATGTCATTTCTGTAGCAAGA
Source organism: Grantiella picta (assembly GCA_013397955.1). Classification (NCBI taxonomy): domain Eukaryota; kingdom Metazoa; phylum Chordata; class Aves; order Passeriformes; family Meliphagidae; genus Grantiella; species Grantiella picta. The sequence continues at coordinate 4,049,298 of VZRM01003040.1, read as the reverse complement.
TATCTTATTCTGAAAGGCACTCTGGCCAGTGCAAATACTTCCCTCAATACATATTTTAGAGCATAGTTTTTGCTGTTCAAATCCTGCCTTCTGTGCATGCACACCACAGGTAAAACACCGTAGATCAGACTTTTGTGTCTTTATTTTGTGTCTCACAGAAACAAGGCAACATTTTGGATCTCCTCCTTATTTTGACACTGAGATTTGGATTTAAAGGCAAGATTTGTGTCAGGGGAGAGGCATCTGTCCCACACAGAGAGAGGCAGTGGGGAAGAATGGAGGGATGGCTGCTGCTCATGCCTTTGGATGAGAACAGGAGGATGAGAACACAAGCACGTGGGTGGGAAATTTGTTGTAATGTAAATATTGGTCTGAATTAGACCTTCAGCTGCGTGGACCAAATCTAGGAAATGAGCATTGCAAAAA